>JAOTBA010000007.1:16012914-16025907 GCA_025629845.1 Erythroxylum squamatum
AAAGGAAAAGCTTTCAGCTTGACTTGCTCCTCCTCCACACCATTCGGCTTCATTCCATTGCAAATCATGTGGAACTTTTTAAGATGAGCATGTGGATCTTCACCTGCAAGACTGTTAAAATAAGGAAGCAAATGGATAAAACTAAGTTTTAGCTCAAAGTTAGCATTCTCAACATTAATACAAAGAGGATGGTTCTCTAAGTCAGGAGCGGCAAGCTCCTTCAAAGTCCTTTGTTGTGAAACTACCATGTCTTCTTAGTAATGGTAAGCGTGAGTGATGTCAGGAATAGGAGATGAAGATGAACCAGAAGCATTGCGATCAACATACATGTCGGATGGTAATGATTCAATGGGCTGTGCACATAACTCCTTCTCAAATTTTGGTTGGAAAAGTGGATTGAATGAATGGCGCTGCTCAAGGATGATGGGATCATCCAGCGGTGCATGGGTAGTTGTTCGTATGGAGTTGATCAAGAAATCTTTGTAGAATTGGGCTAAGTAGGCTTGTTCTTGATCTAAGAGTTGCTCTCTGAATGATTGGGACATACAACCTTCAAAACAAAAGGTTAAATGCGCCACATCACAAAAAGAGAGGAAAATAACACCCAAACTATAAAAGAAAGCTAAAAATCAACACTTTGATCTTAAGCAATGGTATCAAAAATTTGGTAGGTTGTCATTAGCCTATAAATTTAATCCCCTACTTATGTTGATTTGCAGTATACTGAAGCAAGGGTATCATCCCATAGAGATCAAAACACAAGGAAGATTTTTTTTTTACTTTTAAACAAAGTATGCGTGAATGTTATGCATGAACTAATGCTAGATTACGTGACACAATCGGACAAGATTAGGGGATTTGCTTGCTTGTGTTAAAAGTAAACAAGAAAAGAAAGAAGAAGACATGATTTAAGTTCAGAAAATTAAAATAAAGCCAAAAGTTTTCAAGAAAGAAATTTCTAGGAAAATTTGAGTAAAAAGTTGAGATTAATTAAAGACCAATTGCAAAGGTTTTCACTAAGTCCTTAGGTTTGTTTTTAATCATTGAAAATGAATTATTTCCAAAATTGGAAAATTAGGGTCATTAAGTAAAGATAGATGCATTCAAAACAAGCATGACGTGCAAAATCTTCTTGTTAATGCATTAATCCAAAACTAGCATGAACAACACAATAACAAGAGCATTAAGATCAAAATCAAGTTTGCCGAACCTAGGTTAACTTTTAAGAAAGCCAGCATGCATAAAATTAACCTATGTCCTGATCTAATTAATTAAAACCTACATACAAGATTCAATTTTAAATAGTTGCTACTACTTAACCTAATCAATTTATTGCCCAACAATTAAATTGATTAGATAGCATACAAATTATTCATGTAAAATTTGAATTCATGACTTCAAATCCACATGCATAATTTGGCAATCATGTCCAGATCAAGAGCACAAATTTCCAATCCTAGATTTATCAATTATATGTGCATGCTTCTCATAAAAACAACCATGAATTTAACTAATAACCTCAATAATTTGAAAGAGAATTTAGTTCATGATTTAAAACAATGTTAAAAATCATCATAGAAAACATAGTGCAGAATTCGGGTATAAGAAGAAGAAGAAGAGAAAATAAAACTAGGGTTCTACCTAGAGAGAGAAAAAGAGAATGTTGGAGAGAGAAAGAGAAGAAGAGAGGTTCAAGTTCAAAGAAAAGAGAGAAAACGTGAACACCCTCCCAAAACTAATGCTAAAGGACCCTATTTATATTGGAGGAGGTATGGTCATCAAATCCTTATAGGACAGGATTTCTTTTCCAAGTAGAAGTAGGTCTTTCTTTCCTTCTAGAAGAGGATTTCTTTTCCAAGTAGAAGTAGGTCTTTTCTTTCCTTATAGAAGAGGATTTCTTTCCTAAGTAGAATTAGGATCTTTTAGAAGCTTCCCTCAAGGTCAAACACGCTTCCTAGGGCTTAAGTGGTAGTCCACGCGTGCATTCATGTAGGTGCCATGTGTCCCAAGATGCTGACATGGCAGGTGACGTGGTATGCTGACCGGATGCTAAGTGTCATCCACCTGAACCAATCAGGTGCTTCCAGCTCATCAATTCTCCTAAAAAGTAGGGATCTTCATTTCTCCCAATCTACATGTCCCCTAACCATTTGGATTCTTCTTGGATCCATTTCTTGCAGTGGCGAACAAGAATCTTCCGAATTGTAGAAATCCTAGTTGAAGTAGGATTCTTTGTTTGAGTAGGATTCCTAATACTTTTGGGATTACGATTTCACCATCCCTTGCCAGGTTTAGCTCCTGATTCTCGTTTTGTTAGATTTTCTCCAAAATAGGGGGAATCCTAATTCTAATAGGATTAGGATTTCTATAACTTTGGTGACCTTGGGGTATTTCGACCTCCTTATTTTAAAAATGTCATCCAAAAGTCCTAAGTCTCCCTCCTTAACCTAATTTTCCACACTTGATACCTAAAACACTTGAAATGATAAAATCAATGTAAGTCACGTGATTTAGACATCAAATGAGAATAAAAACTAAGTGTAAGAGTATAAAAAGATAAGAAAATATGAGTACATTAGTAAGTTGTGTTCCTGTTGGGTCGATTAGTTTGTTATCACTTATGTCTTTCCTTTTGGTGCAGTGGATTGGAGCCTCAAAACTGACAAGGCATTCAGAGGGAATGGTTATCGCATAAAATCATATTATGAGGGCTGTTGGAGGTCGAGCCAATGACATTAAACAAAGGTGTTGCTTGGGAGGCAACCAAGGAGGAATTAATTTATGTCTTTTACATTTTTGCATTTGCTATTTTTATTAAGTGCTCAATTTCTGGCATTTGATTTTACATTAAGGACAATGTAAGTTTTATGTGTGGGGGTGGGGTACATTAGTTTTTATGCATGTTTTTGAGCTTAATATAGCTTATGTGACTTTATAGGTGGTTTTCAAAATCAAATGAACAAAATAAAAAATTTTCTTATTTTCTATTGCTTTTAAGATTATTTAGTCATAATTAGCGTGTGAATTGATTAGTAAAATCCAAAGAAAAATTTGGCATGTACTTTTGTCCTTGTGATTTGTTAATGTGCATTATTCTTAGAACAGCGATGACTAGTGGTAGAGAAAAGCCAGTGAGGTTTTGAGTCATATTAGACTGACCCATCTATATCAGTCTCACTGTTTTGCTTATTACATGTGACCTTCATGACGTATACATCCTTACTTTGCGTTGATTTTCTATTGAAGACCACATTTTTATCACATGCATCTTTGTTAATTAGGAGCTATATTAGCCAAATAGCCTTCCCAGCTATGCGAATTTT
Source organism: Erythroxylum squamatum (assembly GCA_025629845.1). Classification (NCBI taxonomy): domain Eukaryota; kingdom Viridiplantae; phylum Streptophyta; class Magnoliopsida; order Malpighiales; family Erythroxylaceae; genus Erythroxylum; species Erythroxylum squamatum. The sequence continues at coordinate 16,016,238 of JAOTBA010000007.1, forward strand.
CCTTTGCAAACCCCTTGTAAGCTTTATTATGCTTTTATTTTGTATAAACCACATTACATGCACCTAACCAAATGCCCTACCTAACTTTTAAAGCTAGTGGAGCATTTGTTAACTCTTGATGAATGTGATTGTACAAAAGCCTAAGTGTGGGGGAATGCATACATGTGGGTTGGTTATATTTGTTAAAATTCCATGTTATGAATCATATGTTGATATAGCTTTTATCACTTCTACTTTTGAAAAAAAAGAAAAAGAAAAGAAAAAATAAAAAAAGAAGAAAAAATGTGAGTTTGAATAAAAAGTATCAAGGAGGAAATATAATTGATGTGAAAAGTTGTTAATTAATATTTTATCCTCCTTAAGTTGTATTTAATAGGTGTTTGAATATATTTCATATAAGGCGGATGTTGTTTTAGATAGAGCACTTTTTGTGTTAAGCTAATGTGGCTTATGGTGTGAGAGCTAAATTGAGTTATGAAATATAGTCATTGCATTCTTCATAGCTGACGATACCCAGTTTTGAATGAATGTTAACTTGCTCGTTTGATATCTTGTTAAGTGCTACTTTTGCTTCACTAGCTTGATGACTTTTATACTACATTACCCAAAATACATCCCACCTTATCCTTACCAGCATTACAACCTTAGAAAAGTCCTTTGATTCATAATTAAGCATGTCACTTTTAGTGGTGGAGAAATAAAATGATATACAAAGTTATGGATTGTTGTGATCATGAATGGTGTTTGAGTGTACCTGAGGAAATATCTTGTTTAAACACTTTTCTCCAAGTCTACCTCTAAATTACTCAGTTTCTAAGGGTGGTGAATATTGATTGATCATGAGTAGAAGCTTTGAATGTTGAGTTTTTGCTATACGTTTTGTGTTGGACCTCGAATTTTTCTTGGAAGTTAGAACTATTAGATGAGAAATTGTTGGCTATTAGTTATGAGTAAAGAAAAGGAAGAATTCTTGAATTAGAAATGAGTTAAGAAATGGTTTAGGTAAAAGATAGGTTATATGTGAAATGTTGGAAGTTAAAAGCTATAAAATTTAGTTGAAACATGTTCATTGAGTATGCTTCTATGTTTTAGCCATAACTTTTTCTCTAGTTATCCAAAAGAGATGATTCTTGATTTGGATTAAATTAGAGACTTTTGTTTGAGCAAGAGAGGAACCCGTTTCATTATTCACGTGCACGTTGACCTATAGTCTTCTGCCGACTGCCCGCTTGAGGCCTCGAGATCCTGAGCATTTGGACTCATTTTGTTTACGGTGTAAACTTCAGTTTCTCCATTTCGTTCCACGAAACTCTCGAGCCATTTGTTTGTGCATTGCATCTTGGAAATTGTCAAGTATGATGCATTTGAGTGATTTACTTAGTGGCTAAAGTCTATGTTATTTGTTATGCATTAAGTTGCTTAATTATGAGTTTTCAAGCTAAATTGGTGAATGATTGAATTGCTAGATATATATACACATATGCTTGAATTTGTGGTAAATTGCCGATGGCCATAAATATATTAGCCACTGAGCGTTGTAGCTCAACCCAATATTTTTCCACTCTTCAAATGCAGAACAAGAAGGTTAGCAATCCTTACAAGGCATTGGGGCAAACTCCAAGATAGTTAGAGACTTTGTAACTAAGTTAGTGACTAGACTTTTGGATAGCTTTATAAGCATATCAAACATTGAGCATCCAATGTATTTCGTATCATGTGTTAAGTCTTTGATGTAATGTTGATATGTAATTAAAGCTATGTATGAACTTCATTTTGATTTAGAAATGAATTGAGAATTGAAGAAGTTTCCAATGTGTATGTGCTTATTTATCTTGTAGTTGTACATTTCATATTTCAAGTCTTGCATAGGTGTAGAAATTGTGTTTTGACTTCAAGGAAAAAAATGGATTAATTTAGGTTGAATTAGACAAAGTTGTCTGCTTGGAAGTTGTAGATTATCTTTCTAGCTTTTCAACGCTATATAGTATGAAATTTTTGGATATAGGAGTTAAGAGATATGATCATTAGAAGTTGTGATGCTGTACAGGATGGACATTCGGGACAGTTACATTGATTGAAAATTTTGACCCTTTTGGAGGCAAAATATCTTTTCGGGATTTTCATAAAAGTTGTAGGTCTAGAAGTCTTCTTCAAAACAGTTTATGCCCTTTTGACTAAAACAGGTCGAAGGAAGGAAAACAAGGAAGTCGCGATCGCGACGAGTCCGCAGAATTTCGTGCAAGTTACGACCTCGCGACCGCGACCCCCAGGTGTTCCTTGATCTAAGCACCTCTGAATCTTTTGGCCATAACTTTGTCATCTGACCTTCAGATGACATGATTTTTGAAGAAATAGTTTTCTAACACATTCCTCTATTTCTCCATAAAAATTTATAACTTTTGGTATTGATATGAAAAAGATTGACTGAATCAAAGTAAGGGTACGGATTGGAAGAGTTTGAATTGGATATCTTTTTACTAAACATACTTCGGTGTTTTGATGATATCTTGACCTGTATAGCTCCAAATGAGATGATTCTTATTTCTAAATAAACTAGAGATATAGAGCTGCAAATTATCTGAAGGAATCAAATTTTTATTCAGTCCCTAACACTTTCAATTTTTGGATGGTATTTGAGTATAGTGTACTGTTTCAATTTAATAACAGTCCGAAAATGTTTGGGGTGTAACTTTCAGATTTCTGAACCAAATTGAACGATTTTGGTGTTGTTAGAACCTTAAGATAATGGGGAACAAATGTTCTGAAGAAGTCAAATTGTAATTCCAGTTTGAGGTTTCCTAAAATCTGTTCTGAAGTTGAAAAAATGAGTTTGCTCACGTTTTATAACTCCAAATGTTAGGCTCTAGAAGCGGGGTCCAACATATCATCCTGGTAAGGCTAATGTCGTGGCTAATGCCTTAAGTTAAAAGACTATTTCGACATTGTCAGTGTAGCAGAGTGAATGGGGACTTGCATCTGATGGGGCTTTAATAACTCAATTAAAAGCTAAGCCTACCTTAAGATAAGAGATCTGTGATGCTCAGAAAGTTGATGATAAGTTGCAACAACATATCTTGGCAACTCGGGAAGGCAAACAACTAGACTTTTCTGCGAAAGGAGATGGTGATCTGTATTATAAAGATCAATTGTGCATGCCAGCTAGTGATGAATTGAAGAAAAAATATTGTTTAAAGCCCATAATACTGTCTTTATAATGCATCATGGTAGGAATAAGATGTATCAAGATTTGAAGCAGCATTATTGGTGATCTGGTATGGAACGTGATATTGTGGATTATGTAGCTAAATATTTGACATGTCAGCAAGTTAAAGCTGAGCATCAGGTTCCAACTAGTTTGTTACATCCTATTTCGATTCCTCAATGAAAATGGGATAACATTACCATGGATTTTGTCACTCGACTTCCTTTCACTCAAAGGAAGCATGATGTTGTCTAGGTGATTGTGGATAAGTTCACCAAGTCTACTCATTTTCTGCCTATATGTGAATGAGATAGTGAGGTTGCATGGAGTACCATTGTCTATTATTTATGATTGTGATCCTCGATTTACTTCGAGATTTTGGAAAAGTCTGCAAAAGGCTCTGGGTACTCAAGTCAAGTTTAGTACCGCTTCCCATCCCCAGACAGATGGACAATCTGAATGAGTTATTCAAATATTGGAAGATATGCTTTGGGATTGTGTGTTAGAATTCTCAGGAAGTTGGGATAATTATCTTGCTCTGATGGACTTTGCTTATAACAACAATTATCAGGCTAATATTGGCATGATGCCTTATGAAGCTCTATATGATGGGAAGTGTAGAACTCCGGTATATTGGACTGAATTAAATGAAAACAAGATGATCGGGGCCTAATATTGTGAAAGATACTGAAGAGAAAGTTCAAGTTATCAAACAAAGATTGAAAGCTGCCAGTGATAGCAGAAGTCCTATGTAGTTTTAAAAGAAAAGATATTGAGTATTAGGTAGATGATAAGGTATTCTTGAAAGTATCACCATGGAAACACATACTTTAGTTTGGGAAGAAACACATACTTTAGTTCGGTCCTTATGAGATTCTTAAAAGAGTCAGACCAATAACTTATTAATTAGCTCTTCTTGAAGAATTGTCCAAGTTGCATGATGTGTTTCATGTTTCCATATTGAGAAGATGTCAGTCTAATACACATAAGATTCATAGGCAAGAAATTTAAGTCCAACTGGATTTGTCTTATAAGGAAGGGCCTGTATCTATCTTAACCAGAGAAGTCCGACAACTCAGAAGCAAATACCTCTGGTGAAAGTACTCTAACAACACCATGAACTCGAGGAAGCAATTTGGGAGCCATAATCGACCATGAAAACTCGATATCCTCAGCTGTTTTCATCAGGTATGAATTTCAAGGAAGAAATTTTTTTAAGGTGGAGAGAATTGTAAGGCCCCAAACTATACCCTAGTTGAAATGTTACATGTTCATGAAGGTATATATGATATGTGTTAAAATTGTGACATGATTGTAAGTTGTATATGTTTTGAAATTTGGTTTGATCTTGAATTTTAGTTTAATGGATCATACTTAGTGATTTGGAATTAATTGGTATCATTACGAAATTGAGGAATTAAAATATTAGGAAAATGTCAAGTGTCAAGACAAGTTGGTACATGGAAAATTAGATAACTAAGCCTATGAGTTAGTAACATTTGGCATAGCTAATGCATTGATATTTGGCAGCATTGGTTGAGTAACAAGTGACCTAATTGAGTTATGGCATTTGGTAGCATGATAAGAAGACAAGTGGCTCACTCCTATGTTAGCCATGTAGGTCAACCCATGGAAGGACATGTGTCCCTTCAAAGTTAGGACACCTTGCAAAGCTAGAGCTGAATCACACCTGCTCATTTGGGGTTTATGCTACCTTCTCACTATTCTCACCACCAAAAACTCTCACTCCCTATCAAATTCTGAAATTTTTTCTTAATTTTTGATCATCATCACTTAGAATCTTTACAAGATACTGCATCAAGGAAGCTAGATCTTTTTATCTTCTATGTTGTCTTTTTGGTGCTAAGATTTGCACCTTGATTTTGGATGAGTGCTAGTTACTTAGAAGGGCTAGATTAGATGGTTCTTTGGAGTTAGAATTTCAAGTTAAATAGGTAAGGAAATGCTGAACTTGATAACATGTATTAATACAAGTTCTATGATGATTGAATTGGTATGGAAATTGTGTTATAATGATGATAAATGAGTGCTAGAAAATTGATCCTTGTATGGCAAATTCTGTTTTGGTTTTGATGTATGAAAGATAAGGATTTGTGAGTTGCCTAATCAATGATTTTTGAATTGGATTTGGACATGAATTTGATAAGGGATTAAAGCATGAATAAGGTATAATTGAAGTGAAATTGATGGACTTTGGTGAAGGTGTGTTGGATGGAGTATGAAGGAGTTAAATTTGGAAACAAAATGAAGGTCTTGGGTGAGTGAAAATCCTACAATCGTGGGATTTATATGGCACCTTCCTATGGTCGTGAGAAATGCTTTGGAAGAGAAAAAGGTTGGTTTTTTACATTTATTGGACTATATAAGTTTAAGGCGCTTTTTAATGGTATAACTGGACTTGATTAAGGTGTAAATGAACCTAGTTTGATGTGAGATTAGTTGGTTAAAGGTTGAATAAGGTTTGGATTCTTAATTGGGGTAATAACTTAAGGAAGGTGTTATTTGATAACAAAGTGTCTAATTTTGGAACTTATAAGTTGTTAAAGGAATGAAGTTTACTTATGAATGCTAATGTGATTTTAAGAACAAAAGTAATGTGTTAGTTATAAATGTTTGTGAGTTAGGAACTTATGTGAGTACATGTAATGTGTAATTACTTAATGTATCCATTGGTGCTTCATTGCAAATGCTTATGTTTATAAGGCATGTTGAGTTTAATCAAATGTGAATAAATATGTTCAAATTGAGCAAAATAGAATAAAGACATGTGTTTTACAATATAACTTTTACATGAGGATTCTAAAATCTAAATGTTTTATTTTAAAACTGCCAAGTCCTAGTTGTGGGTAAATAGGCATGCCTAGAAGGGTCTACAGCTACTCCTGTGACACAAAGGTGTCTTCTGTACTTCGAAACTTTGGTGTCTCCTGATATCGACACTTCGGTGTCTTTTGATATTAGACACTTCAGTGTCTTCTGTTACTAAGAAATAAGTCTCTTTTGTTCTGTGATACCAATCATAGGTATCTCCTATTTTGGTCCCGTTACCTACTTCTGTAAAAAAGCACTAGTAGGCTAATCTATTTGTGTTCTGAGATATGATCCGTTTTGATGCAAACTAAATTATGTTCTTATATAATTAAATTTTGTTCTGACACAAATAAGTCTAATCTGATACAAGTTATGTTCTATTCTTACACAATGATATCCTGTTCTAAGATTTTGAGTTTTGTTCTGAAATAATGATATTTTGCTCCGCTACTTACATGTTTTGTTCTGACACAAGAATATCCTGTTCTGATGTATTATAATATGTTCTGATACAAATAATGTTTGGATTACTCTTTAAATTGAGCAATTAAAGATTGTTTGTAATGTGACATTTCAATACATGTGAATACTAGACGACTGTTAAAAGCAGATTTGATATCTTTTTTGGTTATTCCTGACTAAGCTTTATATTTAGCACGGTGGTTTTGCCTCCGTGTAGGTTCTGATAAGAAGGTTTAAAGACAGGGACAAAGATAACGGCAGTGGCCAAGAAGAATGTGTTTTGTTTTGGAAATGTTTAGTTTGATTTTAGGTTGTACTCATTATGATGAGACCTTTTGTATTTTGTGTATATAGTTTGTAATAACTATAATACAGGTTGGATCTGAATTTTAAAGTATGTATTGTGATATATATACAATGTGTATAAGGTTAACTGTTGTCAAGAACAAATGAAATGTAGTATATGTTTGCATGAGTTTCTTGAAAAAAAATTTAGAATGCTATGAACTGTTTAGTTCTGTTTTGTGTGACACCTGTATATCCTCTTAAAGGGGATGAGGGTGTTACACCTTGTAAGATGAAACGATCTAGATTGTTAAGGAGGGTCCCTAACATATAGCTTAGTTTCCTTTATTTCTCTAGACTTGGCAACCTGGGATAATACTGGAAAATGTTAAAATCCATAATATTCCACTATATATCAATATATGTAATATACCATTGGATTATTGGACAACTCATGGTATGAGTTGCTAGTTAGATTCCTTAGTAAACTTTTCGTATAGATGAAAATATAGTCGAAAGAAGAAGCTGGTGTCCAGATAACAAGTTAATTGAAGATGGTGTCTTAGTTACCTATTAGTGGAGACTACATTGAACTCTTGGCGTAGGAAGAAGCAGATCCCCATAGTTATCAACATATCAATGATGAACCCACCTTTTTGGCAAATGACTCGGCTCTAATGATGTAAGCACCTGGTCCCACTTATTTACCAAAAAGTGTGGCTTCTACTAAAGGAATTATATAGTAATAAACTTTGGAGGAAGCTAATGTGAATAAGAATGCAAATTCTACAAATAGTCCTCAACTTAGTTTAGCAAAAGGGAACTAGATAGGGACCAATATTAGAGTATGGTATAGAAGAAATCTCAAAGAAGTAATAGGAAAAAAAGGCTCGAAAGTTGCAAAGAAATTCATACGACATATTTTGTTTAAATGTACGTGGATTGAGCTACAAAAATAAGCTAATGCTTCGTGGGATTTTGTATTAAGGGGAAAACCTCAGAATTTAGGAATTTTGGAAACTAAGATCAAGATCAGGAATATGAAAAAATTGGGGTCCTAATTGAAATTTCTCTCTAATCAACATATCATGCTTATGGTAGAAATGTTATCTTCTACAAATCCAATTCTACGAGAGTAGAGGAGATAAAGTCAAATGCGCAACTCATACATGTGAAGCTACATTTTCTAGGAAAATGTTTCTATCTACACATCCTTTGTGTACGGTTTTAATCTAGCCTTCTAAAGAACTAACCTCTAGTGCAATATGAAGAGGGTATAGGGGGTATATAGTGGTCCTTGGATTATTTATGGGAAATTCAATTATACTCCGTACAGATTTAAAGTTGAGCGTAATTGTAACCTAAGAAATTACAATGAAGAGTTCAAGCATTTTGTAGATTATATAAGTGCTACTGACTTAAAATATGATGTATGTACATTCACTTGGAGCAACAAATAAAGTTCTAACTGGTTTATCAAAAAAAAACTTGATAGAGCCTTGTTAACATTGATTAGTTAGCTTAATTCCCTGAATGTAAGGGCACCTTCATGGATCCCCTATTCTCAAACCATACACAAATCTTAATTGATGATATGTTTAAAAAGTTACTAGATACTTTGCATTCAAATTTAACAATTTTTTAGTAAATGATAATGAATTTCAAGAAGTTGCCTTGAGAGGATTGGAAGTTTCAACATTTGGAAAAAAGCAACATGTTCGTATTCAAAAGCTTAAGGCCATTAAAGGTGAACTAAAAAGATAAATGCTAGAAGAGTGGTCAACACTAAAATTGTAGTTAATAAAAGAGAAGTTTTCATCCACTCAATTCATGTTATCCTTGAATCTTAGAGACTCTCTCCTTCTAGATAAGGAAAAGTAAGCCTTAAAAAATTATTTGCAGGCTATTAGAGATCACTCCTCCTTGATTCAACAAAAAGCAAGGGTTAATTGGATTAAAGATGGTGACAAATTCACCAAGATTTTCTTTAATTCCTTAACAGCAAGGAAAAACTCTCATAAAATATGCTCGATTACTAGCCAAGATGGTAGAGTGCTTAGGGATCAAGAAGATATCCTTAAGGAAGCTGTCAGTTTTTACAAGCTTCGTATTAGATCTGCCTATGAAATAACCTATTTTGTATATGCTTTGAAGCTTTTATTACTAAGAAGATCTCAAATGTGGAATCAATGAAGCTCAATAAGCTAATTAAGAATAAAGATAATGAAGATATTGTTTTTCTATTAAATAGGATGAAGGCTCTTGGTCCAGATGGGCTGAATGGTTTTTTTTTAATCACAAGATCTAACTAGAGATTGGATAAGTGGTAAGAGATACTGTACAAGAATTTTTTTCTAGGGGAGTGCTACCTAAAGAAATTAATAATACCTTTCTTTGTCTTGTTCCTAAAACCTCAAGCCCCTCTAACTTTGTTAAATTTAGACCTATATCTTACTCTAATTTTTTTAAAAAAATTGTTCTTAAGATCCTTGCTAATAGGCTGAAGGTTATCCTCAATTATATTATCACTGATAACCAAGGGGCTTTCATAAAGGACAAAAATATTAAAGATATTATACTAAAGGTACTAGAACTCCTTAAGGGTTATTTAAGGAAAAATATCCCTCCGAATTGAACTATAAAGGTAGATTTTAGTAAGGCCTTGATTGTGTAAGCTGAAGTTCTTATTCCAAATGTTGGAGGTGTTTGGCTTTCCTGATGCTTTCATAGGTTGGATTAAATCTTGTACTACATCCACTTAATTATGTGTTCTTATCAATGAAATGTTTTATAAGGTATTTAGAGGAGTTAGGTGTAGGAAAATCCCGGGAGGTACATCACATGTACCAGGTGCGGAAAACAAAAATTTTTGTTGCCGGGACCTTCCCG
>JAOTBA010000007.1:16030150-16044883 GCA_025629845.1 Erythroxylum squamatum
TTAGCATAAATTCACCTTTATTATACTTCAAAATCCTAACCTAAAATTATCCCTAAAACAACCTATAATTTAGGGTTTCCATACATTAAGAACAAAACCAATTCATCCACCACATTTCAAACTCATCTCATCATTAGCCCTACATGCAATTCATCTCAATTCAATCACCATGAATGTTATGCTAACATATATCATGATAGATCAATAAATCACTTACTTATTCAGCTCAAAACCTCCTCAATCTTCAAGCTAACTATCCCTCCAAATATGCAAGAACAAGGTATACTCCACGAACAAGGTGGGAACACAAGGGTTTCAATTGCAAGGTGAAGGTTACGAAATTTTTGCAAAAATTCAAGGGTTAGGGAAATTATGTAAGTGTGTCATTGGTAAAAGAAAGAAGGAGAAAACATAAGAACAAAATAGGGAAGAAGGTGGTCTTGCAAGTGTGAAAGACGTGGGTGCTAGTGTGTGGTGAAGAGGTGGGACACATGTCATGCCACTTGTCAAATGGAGAGCCATGTTATGTGTCTTCCTCTTACACTACCAATTATCATTCCATAACTAGTCCACTTGTCATTTAATCACTAAGCCATGTGTCATTCAACTATACCACCATTTGTCACTCATGGATTCAAGCCATTTGTCACTCTATTATTAATGCCATGTGTCATTATTTCATAAGTCTAGTCAACCTAAATTTTCATGCATCAATTTATCTTACTATTCAACATTTTTCCTATACTAGATGCATATATCACTTCATTAATTACCTAATTATGACAATAAATTCCAATTCACTAATTGTAGTTAATCAAACCAAAATTCAAAACTTAATCAATTCATAATCACGCAATCACAACATAAACATTTAAAAACTTTCATACCCCGGAATAAATCAATTAAGTGCATAAACTATTTTTACAATGCCTCTAAAGTATGATTCATGTATGCATGCAAATATGATGCATGTAAATCAAATGCACTTCATGTATTCTCATATGATATGACTCATATGACTTCATATAGTAGTTAAATTCCTAAGTGTAGGAATAGACTATTACACAATTCTTGCCAAAACATATCTAATATGACATTCCTAACCCTGCCACTAAATTCATATGATCATGATTTTTCTCATCTAAATTACACGAATTTAGTTAAGTAGGATCCATTGTCATAAAACTAAATATATTCGGGTAAAAGCAGCCTTGATTTTGCTCAACAAGCCTAACAATAAACAAAACTCTAATTTATTCATATAACAATAGAAGGAAAAAAATCAAGTTCTCAACTTGTAAATATTTTTAATAAGGATTTAATTTTGTTCGTCGCATTAAACATAAAATTGCATGTAAAATATTACACATATAAAACATACAATTTTAAATGCATCTAATATATACATCAAACATATAAATAAACATGCAACTTATGTACTCATAATCAGATTATATGCATAAAACATCAAGCTTCGTTTGATTCTAGTTATTGACTTTCATAATCTGAAATAATATTTCCAACTCTTTGAAAAAATTAAATTAGATTAAGCTCGTTGATTCTTAAATATATTAAATTCCTATTCCAAATAGAAATTTAATTTGATTTGAAAACTCATTGATTCCTAAATATATTAAATTCCTATTCCAAGTAGAAATTTAATTTGATTTGAAAATTGGAAATTTAATTTGATTTGAAAACAATTTTCAAATCCAATTGAAAACTATTTCCAATAATCTTAAATCCTTTAACAAAATTTAATTGAATATTTTTTAATAAATTATGCTTTTTACTTATTATAATTTAGAAAAACTTATGTTTCAAAATTACACGAATAACACATTCTAATTCAATTAAAAAATTATTTACAATCTAATTAGAAATTACTATTTCTAATCTCTTTATAAATTTCTATTTCTAATCTTTATTTTCGAATATTAAAAGGAAACTACTTTCAAAAATTAAATAAAACACTTTTAAATTTAATTAAGAAAGCCATTTACATTAATTATTTAGAGATAAATTTCTTGATTAATTAGAAATATATTTTAAAAATATTAAAGAAAGACCATTTTATTAATTAATAAATGAAAACATTTTTCAAAAATTTAAATAAGAAAAATACTTTTCTAAAAAATCAAGAAACATATTATTCATAAATAAAGAAACAATTTCTAAATAAATAGAACAATAATTCTCTAAACAAATAAAAACATAAATTTAATTTTGATTTAATCAAATTGAAATAAATAAATCTAATTAGGAAACACCTTTTTTAATCACTTAAGAAAATAATTTTCTTAATTTTATAGTCTAATTAACTAACTTCAATCTAATTGAAAGTAATTAATTGTAACTTAAGAAACAACTTTTCTAAAATTTAAATAAAAATCAATATAATTATTAATCTTAATTATATTAAGAAAATAATTAATTTAATTTTAGAATTAATTTTTCGATTTTAAAACGATGTTAAATTATTTGGAATAAAATTATTAAGATTATAATAATCATAAAACTAAACAGGCCTTAAACTAGGCTTGAAATATCTTGTTCTAACCTCAAACATGCTTTGTTCTAATCTTAAGATACACTACCGTTGTTGTCAAACATCTTTTATTCTAGTCCTAGAATAAGCCTATTCCAAACTTACGATATTTTTTTTTTAATCACCAAACACTGCCTATTCTACTCTTAGTCTCTATTTGATTACGCTTATACCAATAATACTTTTGTCAGTAGAACTTTTTCTGTAGATCTTTTTTTAGAACTTTTTTAAGAAGCCAGTTGACTGTTTAACTGTCATCTAAAAAAGAGCTTTTGTGAAAGAGCTTTATACAGTAGATTATTTGGCAATATAAAAATAAAAAATACTTTTAATTTTAGCTATATTTTATTTTGTAATAAAAATTATTTATGCATATAAATATTATTTAAAGTATATTAAACAATATGCAAAGTACAATATATTAATTATTATATAATTTTAAACCATATGAAACATAAATGAAAATATATCTAACCAAATCGTTTATATGATTATAACATGAGTAAAACAAATATCAAAAATAAATATTAAAACATATAAAAAAATCAAATAATACTATATAAATTTCAAAATAAATATTCAAGTTGAGTAAATAGTTGAATACATAATAAATTATGTATTTTATTATAATAGAGAAGATGGATTTAGAAGATAAATATGAAGAAGGATTTGTGGGTATTGTGAGAATTATGTGTAAAAACATAAGAGCAAATGAGACTAAAAAATATATTCATTAATTGATCTGAAAAATATACCCGAAAAAGTCATTTGAGATGTATTTTTTGGAAGCTCTAAATTTGAACTTCTTAAAAAGTTATATTTTGATTATTAAAAAAGTCGTATCTATTAAATAAGTAATTTTTTATTTTACAATTAAAGACTCGTTTTTCTTATAAAAAAAAGCTTTTGTGATAAAAATATATATATATATTAAACTCTCAAAGGCCCATCTAATTAGGCACTTAGAATAGGGCTAACAACATATCCAAACAAAGCCCTCTTCTTTATGAAAATCCTAGACACAATACAAAACCCTAACCACCACTATTGAACTACTGCCGCCATCGCCGGAATAGTTCCAACACATTTATCTTTATGAAACGCCAGGAAACAAAGTTGGGGCCATAGGTAAACAAAGTATTGATAAGTGAAGATAGAGTAGGGCTCCCGTAGCTCTTGGTCGATAAGGCTCATGATTAGTAGCAGGTGATGTTCGTCGTCGTAGCTAACGTAAAAACGCGTCGAACTCTATGTTTCTCTCTCCATCTTCTACTTCTTTCGACGTTTCAATTGTTTCCTCTATTCTGGACAAGATTTGCATAATTCATGTTTATTGTGTTTTTATTGTTTTGGAATTTTTAATTTCCAAAATCTAAGTTTTGTAAATCTGAACTTTTCAGAAATTGGACAAGTCTTAGTTGTTCCTAATTCGGTGATTTAGGATCTATGTGTTACTAATATTAATTTGAACTTTTCAGATTTAATAATTTAAAGTTTGCAACAATTGCAATTTTAATTACAAAACCAATCAATAATAATCAAATTATAGAATTAAAGATGACTCTGGTACCACTGTTGGTAAATCAGGATGGTGTCTAATCTCAACCGAAGTGGAATAATTACGAAACTTTTTTATATTTTAATTTCCCAAAAACAAGATTATTTTAGTTCTATAAAATGATTAATACATATATGATAATAAAGTGTGAATCTTAATTTATATCTTATTCTTAAGTTTGATCATTTTTTTTGGTATCCCTCGAGTCGTTTCTGCAACTAGCTCATCCATCTTTTAACGGTATTTACATAACAGGTTGAGAGAACTTTGTGACTTATACAAAGAGGGTTAAACAAGAAGTGCTATCTCCATTAAAGCTTAAGATTATTTATAATAAGGTTTGGACATTTTAGTAAATTAAATTTTAATTTTAATTAAACTTTAAGTACAATTACAAATAATTATAATTAAATACTAATTATTCCCAAATAAAATTAATATCTCATATTGATCCTTATTTATTAAATACCCCATATTCAATCATAAAATTTTATCAAACTTTACAATCAAATCCAATTTGATTAAAATATCTTTGCTCTTTTTAACCTATTCTTTATATGAGACTCATTTGGTTATCAAATATGTTGCCAATAATTACAAATTATAATAATTATAAATTAGAATTAGATAAATCAAAACTTCTTTTAATTTATCTTTAATTTTTCAATTAAACAATTTATAATCATAGATTAAGATTAGCGTCTAGCAATAGATTATGATCACTCAAATATTTAAGAATGTTTAATTTATTTTTAATTCTCTAATTAAACAATTTATACGAACCTGTTATGTTAACTATAACTTACGCAATCCAAGTAAATCAACATCATATATTTAATTATTTATAGCTAATGCTACAACCTATTTGAATGAAACAATGGGAATAACTTGTAAAACTCCTATGGTTTACAATACAATAAATCTAATATATGCTCTCCTGCAAGTTTATAGTAATTTATGTATCTTATACAAGTTTTTAAAAATTTTGAATACACATACTTAAAGATTTATCAACCCGATGTCTTTTAGAATTAATTACAATAAATTTCTATGTTATATAGTTATTTTTTAAAAGAAAAAATTTATAGTTTGAATTTTAATAGAAAGCTTACATTATTTATAATATCAATAAAATTAATTATGTTACAAATTTAATAAAAATTTATAAAAAATAAATACTTTGCATTGAATTGTGATGTTTTTATAATTTTATCAAGTAATATAATATATTAGAAAGGAAATATTTAGGTCTCATGAGGGATAAGTTGAAAATAACAATATTAGGTGATGTTTTATTCCTCTCGCTCAAATATTTCACAATAGAATCTTGCGACCACTCTTCTTTTTTTTTTTTTTTTTTGTGACATTGCGACCACTCTTTAACAACGTTGCGTGGAATTTCTCCAAATCTTAGCTACGACTCGAAAATGTGACAACGCATTTTAAATCTGAACCAGAACGAAAAATAAAATGTTTTATTAATAAAAGATCAGATAATTATTTGCATTGGGCGCATTTTAGTAGGAACTAGCAATGGAAAATGAGCCACGTGATACAGAAATCTATGGACCAAATCCGTATGCATTTACAGCTAAATTCCATACATTCCAAGAACGCGCGTAAGGATCACGTACATTGTTCATGCATTTGAATTGAAGCCCATATTTATTGGGATAACAATGGACCAACTCGTAGATTTAAATTTAAGTATTTTTAATAAGCCAATTTACAAGCTAAATCATGCTGAGAACAATCAAGACTCAACTTTCGTTTTGTTTAAAAAAATTAAGCATAGACAGACAGAATTTTTGGATTCTATTAAGCAGATGGTTAAGGGACAAAGTAATGATCTTTTGATTTGTAATGTATCTTTAAAGCTATTCTCGTTATTAATATCATTAATTCTTATATTTTCTAATTTATAATAAAGACAAAGTGATTAATTATTGGTTTGTATAGATAGAACAGGAAGTAAAAAAATGAATTAATTATTAAACATTGAAAAAAATAAAGGAAGCAAACACAAGCATGAATTATACACCATTACTAAAAGATGTGCTAAATTGATGTAAATAATCATATAACAACATACATTTTGATTAAATGTGCTATGAGTTACTAATTTATATTAAAATTCGATTATTAAGCATATCACTAATCTTAAAAATTATGGTATTGTGTCTCTATTAAAATGAGAATAATTGTAATTTAATTAGGTCTTTAGCATGTAGAATGAGAATGACTCTTTGGATTAATTTAAGATTTGAAGATTAAACTTCTTATATACCGATTTACTTCTAACTTAAATTATGGTCTTGTTGTAAATTTATTAATACTTTTATTTAAAATTTACCAAATCCTAAATATTTATTATGGTTAAGTTTAATTCATGGGTACAACCTAGCTCAAAACTTTAGGATTAACATAATTAATTCAAGCAAATTGAATTTGACTTGATTTAATTCGAACAACTTTTACATATTTGACCTAATATGTGAGTACGTCAAAAAGGATTAAACTAGAATTTTTGACCTAACAAACAAGTTTGGTTGTAACAAAGTCCGGCGATTATTGCAATGTTTTTTCTAAATAATTTGATTATTAGAAAAGATAAAATTATATTTTTAATTAAAAATTTTACCTAATTTTATAATATTAAATAAAATCATCAAAAAGACCAACAAATACTCAAAATTTCAAATTATTACTCAAAGCCTTTCGCTAAAGATTATTTCTGATATAAAGTTCACTTAAACCAGAGCGAGAAAACTAGAACAAGAAAAGGTGACGGTTTCATTTTTTTGCCAGTTTACAGGGTCAGCACGAGGAGTGTTTCACCGGGGAAGTGGCCGGCACATCGAGTGTAGATGGAGGACTCGGACCTGGAGGGTCATATGGCGAAGAAGGGTCGCACCCGCAAACGCGAGGACGACCTTGTGCCACCAAAGCTTTCCTATCTAGCAGCGGTCACAGGGGGACCTGTCGAGGGAGGAGCAGCGAAGCAGCAGGGCTGGCCGGTGAAGGATCCGGTTGACATTGAGGAAGGGGATATCACGTTAGTCGTCGGAAACCCGGGCGGCAGCATCCTCCTCTCCACCAACCTGAAAGCCAAACTAGACAAGCAATGGGAGCAGGCGGTTGTCTTAAAAGTCCTGGGCCGTCGCATCAGGTTTGCGGTGCTAAGCCAACGGTTGCGACTTCTCTGGAAGTTGACGGGGAAGATGAAGATGGTTGATCTGGAAAATGAGTTTTCTCTTGTCAAGTTTCAGGAGCAAACCGATTACTTCCGGGTTCAAAACGAGGGTCTGTGGGTGGTTTTCGGGCAGGTGGTTGCTGTTCAGAGATGGAGTCTGAATTTCTGACCGTCCCAAGCCACCATCTCCCGGGCTGTCGTGTGGATCCGGATTCCTAACTTACCGCTCACTCGGTACCATCCCCACATACTGAAGGCGATTGGAGATCTGGTGGGCACCACCATTCGACTTGACGACTACACGCTTCTCGCCAACTGGGGCAAGTTCGCACGCCTCGCTGTTGAAATCGACTTACACCGCCCCCTGACGCCGAGTGTGGAGCTTGATGGCGACCAACTCCTCATCTCCTACGAGGGGCTGCCCCAAGTCTGTGTTAAATGTGGCATCATCGATCATTCCCCTACTGCTTGTGCGAAGGCCGCCTCGTCCGCGCCTCACGCTACCACGTCGATAGGTACCCCGGCTGCTGCTGAGTCTGGGCCTGGCGGGCCAGGAGTCGAGCACGGTAGGCAGCAGGTGCCTGGCGTCCCCGGAGATGCGCACGAGGAGCAGCAGACGTCCGCAGAAGCTAACGGCTATGGGCCTTGGTTGAATGTGCAGCGCCGGCGTCCGAGAGCGGCGATGGGACAGGGACTAGCACAAGCACGTACGACGCTTGGGAGGGCAGCATCGGGAGGATCACAGTTTGCAGCTCTATTAAATGAGGGGGCTGTAGCAGAGGGGATAGCACCCACTTTGGTTGGGCCTATAGCCGACCCTCCCTTTGGACTGGGTCAACGCATGAATGTGTTTAGTTTTAAGGAAACCGGTCGCCCCCCTGAAATCCAGGGCAAAAGGTAAAGGCCTGCTGGCCAAGACTTCGGCCCAGGTGGACCTAGGCCAACCTAGCGCGGGCCCAGCACTAGGGTCGGACCCGCCTTCCCTTATTCGCCTTAAGCCCACGCCCTCAGCCCGGAACCTCGCTGTCACCCTCCCGACCCACTCTGAAATGATCTGTGACACCCAGCTTCTCGTGGCTCAACTTTCGACCCCCGCAGAGAAGACCCATGACATGGAGGGGGTGGAGGATCCCGGCGTAGAGACGGTCACGCCTGACCTTCCCCATCCGGTCCCTCCCGATATAGCGATGGACCTGACTGGCCCGAAGGCCTCTTCGGACTCCCGCCATTTACTGTCTGAGTTACTGGGCCTTGACTCTGGCGGGCCCGGGGATGACCAGGTTGGGTATCCGGGGGATGGCCCGCGGTAGGGTCCCGTTTCAACTCGTTTTATGTCGATTTTCTTTTGGAACTGTCAAGGAGCTGGAGGGCCAACCTTTCAGACCCTCCTGCGGGACTATGTTCGCCGGTACAGACCGGGAGTCCTGGCTTTGGTGGAACCTCGAATTAGTGGAGATCGGGCCCAGGCGGTTATTCGTTCCTTCGGTTTTGACTTCTCCTTCCGTATTGAAACGGATGGGTTTTCAGGAGGTATTTGGCTCCTTTGGTCCGAGCCCTTTGATATCTCCGTCGTGATCACCCATCGGCAATTCTTACATGTGACCGTTCAGTATCGGTCTCGGTATTTCGACCTTACTGTGGTGTATGCAAGCCCGCAAGCGTCCTCTCAGTCCTGTCTTTGGTCCGCTCTCACTTGGCTTGGCTCTTCTAGGCCTCGCCCGTGGCTTGTAGGGGGCGACTTCAACGCTAAGCTGGAACTCTCCGACAAGCAGGGCGGGTCCCGCTCCTCCCCTATAGTGAGCCAACGGTTTCGAGATTGGGTTCACCAAAGTGGGCTTCATGATCTCGGGTTCGTTGGATCCAAATTTACTTGGAGGCGGGGACCGGTCCAGGCTCGCCTCGATCGGGTATTTGGCTCGTCGGATTGGGTTCAACAATTCCCTCTTACGGTTAATCAGCACCTGCCCTTCCTCGGGTCCGACCATAGGCCTATGCTCCTCCGCTTCTCCCCGACTCCTGCCCGGCTTCATGGCGAGCCCCCGTTTTGTTTCCAGAATGCTTGGTTAACCCATCCTGATTTTTTGGCGGCAGTCGCTGCATCTTGACATCTGTCGCTGGATTCCATGAGTCGCTCTTTAACCCAACTGTCTGGTCAGCTCCAGCGCTGGAACAGCCAGGTCTTCGGGAACATTTTCCACCGGAAGAAGAAGCTTGTAGCTCGCCTAGAAGGCATCCAGCGAGCTATGACGAGGCGTACCAGGGACTCGTTGCAGGCGTTGGAGGACCAGCTCAGCCAAGAGCTCCTCCAGGTCTTATGCGAGGAGGAAATGTTTTGGCATCAGAAGGCCAGGTGCGATTGGATCTCCCACGGTGATAGGAATACTAAGTATTACAACGCAATCACCGTTTCCAAGCGTCGGAAGCTGCACGTGGAGCAGCTCACTACTGCTGCTGGCAGTAGTATCTCTGACCCAGACCAGCAGCGTCGTCTTGTCTTCGACTATTTCGTCCAGCTTTACAGTCCAAATACCGAGCCTCCCACGTCTTTCCCCATCACAGGTGTCTTCTCGCCCCTCTCTACGACCCATGCTCAGATGCTTACCCTCCCTGTGCAGGCTACCGAGGTTTCTCGTGCTCTCTTCGCGATGCATCCGAACAAGGCCCCCGGAGGTGATGGCTTCAATGCGCTTTTCTACCAGAAGCAATGGGGACAGGTAGGGTCGGCTGTGGTGGAGTTCATTCAAAAAAAATTTTTCCAAGAATGTTGGGACCGCGAGTTAAATAGCACGCTTTTGATCCTTATCCCAAAGCTCCCTTCCCCGACCCAGGTTTCCCATTTTCGGCCTATCAGCTTGTGTAATGTTTTGTACAAGATTGTTTCTAAAGTTCTCGTTAATCGCCTGAAGGGTCTCATGGATCATCTAGCTGCGCCGACCCAATGTAGCTTTATTCCGGGCCGGCACATCACGGATAATGTCATTATTGCCCAGGAGGTGATCCACACTATGCGGAAGAAGATGGGTAGAATCGGCTACTTATCCATCAAGGTGGATCTCGAGAAAGCGTACGATCGGCTTAGGTGGCATTTTATTCAGGAGACTCTGGAAGATATCGGCCTCCCGGAATCCTTTATTTGGGTCGCTATGCAATGTGTTAAGACTACGACTCTTCGAGTTCTCTGGCAAGGGTCTCCTTCGGAGTCCTTCCAGCCTACGCGTAGACTCCGGCAGGGTGACCCTCTTTCTCCCTACTTGTTTGTCCTCTGCATGGAGCATTTGGGCCATCTCATCTCGGCGGCGGTTGCTGAGGGGCGGTGGAAACCGATTAAGCTGGGTCGCACGGGCCCACCCCTCTCCCATCTGTTCTTTGTTGATGACCTGGTTCTTTTCGCTGCAGCTGAGGACAACCAAGTGCAGCTTATCACTCGTACGCTAGACACTTTCTGTCAAGCGTCAGGGCAGACCGTGAACAGAGACAAAACCCAAGTTTTTTTCTCCAAGAACGTTTCTCGGGATACTGCGCACCGCCTTAGCCAAGCGCTTAGGGTTGCTAGCACTAATAATCTCAGACGGTATTTAGGCGTCCCTTTGATTCACGAGCAGACAACCAGGAGGACCTATCAATACCTCCTGGATAATGCCCAGAAACAGCTTGCCGGGTGGCGCGCCAGGATGTTGTCTTTAGCAAACCGGGTTACTTTAACCCAGGCCGTGCTTTCCGCGTTGCCTCTGTTCACTATGCAAACGGTCAGACTCCCGCGCCTTCTATGTGACGAGTTGGAAAAATTCACGCGTAATTTTCTCTGGGGATCCTCGTCGGATCACCGTAAGCAGCACCTGGTCAACTAGGAGTCGGTCTGTCGGCCTAAGAAGAAGGGGGGCCTAGGCATCAAACGTATCTATTCTATGAACGACGCGTTCTTGGCGAAATTGGGGTGAGGTTTGATTTCTAACCCTACGGCTCTTTAGGTTCAGATCCTTCGGGCTAAATATCAGCTCGATCCTACCCACCTTCCCCTCACTCTTTCCAGGCCTTGGGCTTTAGCTGTTTGGCAAGGTATTTCGGCCGCCTAGAATTGGGTTCGGCAAGGCGCTCATTGGAATCTGGGGAATGGTAGGCGGGTACTATTTTGGCTGGACAACTGGCTGGACGGGTGGGCCCCCCTTATCCACTTGGCTTCCTCTTCGGTCCCACCCACCCTCTGTTTGGCTACTGTTATGGACCTCACGCTTGTCGGAGGTGAGTGGAACTGGCCAGCGTTTCAACAGTATCTTCCAACAATGGTTTGTCTGGATCTTGCGAACGTCGGCTCTCTTGATGCGCGGCGGGGGGAAGATGCACTAAGGTGGGGCCCTTCCCCCCATGGCGGGTTCACTGTGACGTCTGCGTATGAGCTCATCGAGGACCTTCCCCCCGACGGGCGGCCCAGCCTGTGGGAAATTATCTAGAAATGGCCGGGCCTACAGAGAATTCGCTCGTTTCTTTGGCTGGTGGCCCACCACAAGCTCCTGACCAATCTCCAGCGCGTGAGTCGCCATATTGCCCTCGATAGTAGCTACCCGTTTTGTGGGTAGGAGGAATCCACTGCTCACGTTGTTCGGGATTGCCCCCGGGTTCAGGAGATCTGGAGAAAGTTTTCGCCGGCCGTGGTGCATGACCATTTTTTCCAGCAGGACGTGGCCTCTTGGCTCTCTAGTAACCTCACCAATCATGATCCGGTGCAGCAGGAAGCGTGGGCCACGGTCTTTGGAGTCACTTGCTGGTTCCTCTGGCAGTGGCGAAACAGGAGTGTTTTTTAGCCGGGCTTTGCTTGGCCGGCCGAAGGTCACCAACTTATCTTGGATTATGTCGACTGGATTGCCCGTGCCAGGATGATGGTGAATTGCGTTGTTCCGGCGCCCAGCCTTCCGGTGGGGACTTTAGTGGGTTGGCGGCCGCCAGAGGAGGGCTGGGTCCAAGTCAATACTGATGGAGCCATGCACCCCACGACCTAGCGAATTACCGCGGGGGGTCTGCTTCACGATTGGACTGGGGCGTGGAAGGCCGGTTTCCACCAGACCATCGGTCAAGGTTCGCCGTTAGAGGCCGAGTTATGGGGAATGCACTCAGGTCTCACGCTGGCGTGGGATTTGGGTTATCGCCAACTTGTGGTCGAGGTTGATTCCCTGGAGGTTATTAATATCCTTTCTGATCCTTCTGTGGATCTGACTGCGGTTTCTGTTTTGGTGACAGGTATTCATCAGCTGCTGCGCAGGGGGTCGACGGTGCAGCTCCAACAATTCTTCAGAGAAGGCAACCAGTGCGCGGACCACCTTGCTCGCCTCGCTGGAGTTTTCAGCACGGGCCCGGGCTTTCACTTCCTTCACGAGCCCCCTTTTGGAGTCCAAGTGCTCTTCCGGAACGATGCTGTAGGCGCTGTGTACCCCAGAGCGACGTCGTCGCCTAGTTAGTGTGTTTGTTTTTTCCTCTGTAAAAAAAAAAGATTATTTCTGATATAATTATTTATTTGTCATTAGCTTAAATAATTGGTGGACTTAGATCAAATCGAGTCAAGGAGGTGCAATTTGAACTTGGGTCGACGCTTCGTTGCATTTGAGTTGGGTGACTCTTACATGGATTCGAGTCTGCCTAAGTCATCTAAAACAATACTCCCTCCTATTCAAAATAAAAGTTGTTTTAGAGGGATTTTAATTATTCAAAATAAGTGTCATTTATAATTTTTCATGCATGTTTATAATTTTATATCCAAAATTACCCTTTAATTTCTCTCACATCCTAATTACACAGAATATATTTTCAAGGCAGTTCAACATGCAATTAATAAAGTTATATAAAACATTTCATTAACTTTCTTAATAACTGTGCATCTTTATAAAACAACTTTCATTTTGGATAAGAGGGAGTATTTTTTTAGTTACTCGGATCATCCAAAATACCATCATCTTGATCATTCAAATAAAATTTAAACGGCGCCATTTTATTTTCATTTCTTAAAATAAGATTGTCTTAAATCTAAAGACCAAAAATAATATTATTTTAAAAATAAAACTAAAATAATGTCAATTTTCTAAAAAAATGTTTGAACCACTCAAAATGAAATTTGAACCAACTCCCTTGGGTAATATGTAACGGTACCTTAGTTACGAATCCTAGATCAAACGTGAAAGGAAAAGAAACAAATAAATATGAAAATATCTGATTTCGTTCTCCGTAACTTCAAACGAACTTTCTGAAGCCTAAACAAACGCGAATTCACCGCCGCCTTCACGAGAATTGTTCTTCGAGGTGCTGGTAAGGTCTTTCTATAGTTTTCTTAAAATGTAAGCACTTAGTGAGTCAGTGAATCCTTATGCTTACGATTGATATGAGCAACTGTAGGAGACCTAAACTTTTATATTATAGCATCCATATCGAGCTTCCCCATCACAAGACTAATATGGGTCAGGTACACACTAATTGAGATCTATTTTCACACGAACTTCGACCCATTGATTTAGATCATTTATTGGGCCACTTTATTATCTTTATCTGGATCAAATTACGTAACTTAACTGATAGTTATTGAAAAATCGAAAAATACAATTAATAGTTGTCCAACGTTATGAGAAAGGACAAAATTGTCCAACATTCTCTCCTTTGGACAAGCATTAATTGCAGTTTTGACCCAAGTTTTAAAATAATTTTAAAAGTCGGTTAAGCCACGCTACTGA
The DNA here is from genome assembly GCA_025629845.1 of Erythroxylum squamatum. Lineage (NCBI taxonomy): Eukaryota > Viridiplantae > Streptophyta > Magnoliopsida > Malpighiales > Erythroxylaceae > Erythroxylum > Erythroxylum squamatum. The sequence goes on from JAOTBA010000007.1 coordinate 16,044,160, forward strand.
ATTAGTCAACTAAGTTTAAAAAAAAACATTTGATCCAAAGATAATGAAGGTCTATCATTCCGTCCTGTAAGGCTTTCGATACTGAAAAGTATCAAACGCACGTGTCATGTGTGACACAAATCCGATATAATCACGTATACCTAATACCTTACTAACATGAATGTGAAAATAGAGTGTGGCAAACTAGGATGATACTTCTATGATATAAATTATATCATCTTCGTTTGTAGGTCTCGATTTCTCCAATTTTGTGCTAAACCACATATGCTAAACTGCATTAGAGAAATCTCATTTTCTCTCGCAGAATGCTAAACAACATTAGAGAAAACTTGTTTCCTCTCACCAAATGCTAAACTGCATTAGAGAAAAACTTTATGTTCTCCAACTAAATGCTAAACTGCATTAGAGAACCTTTATGGGATTAAAAATTTATATCCCCCTATGTCTTGTCAAACTTTATGGATATTTGTATAAAACTGTATGCATCAAAATAACATAGGCTTAAGGTTAATCTGTATATATGCCCAATGACCTTTAAACGCTTAAAATTGACACAAATCTTAAACTTTATAAGTATTATGGCAATATACGATAACATGTATTACCGAGGATAAATGATGACCATTTTTATCAATGAACCATCATACTATCATAATACATCAAAATGTACAAATATACATGGAGCAAACATAACGATCCATTAACTAACAATGTCTAAGTACTT
>JAOTBA010000007.1:16095984-16115566 GCA_025629845.1 Erythroxylum squamatum
TTAATTACAAAGTTTGAGAAACTTTGAGAATCAAATATTAGATATTTGATTTTATTAAAATTAAATTAATTAGAATTTGATTCTAATTATAATTAAGGAATTTTAATTTTAATAAAAGACTATCTTGATTTTTCTATTAAAAGGGAGATCTTTATGAAAGTTGGCACTTTTTGTCTTCTTCCTCTAAAACAGTTTTGGAAATTGCTCTGTGGATACCATTAGAGGCTAGACACGTGGACAGCTAGTGATTGATCACTCAGAGAAAAATAGTCAAAGTTTTTCTTCGGAAAGCAAACAAGGTAGGATTTCTAAATCCAATATTGTTTTGATTCAAGTTTAATCAATTATTCAAATTCGCTCGGAATTCGTAAAAAAAATTTAATTTCTGCTGCGCCCGTGATTCAATCACGATTGGATTCCAACATAAAGAAGCTCGTTGCTAAATAAACTCCTTTAGCAACAATATCATATAACGTCTCCAAAACCACAACTTTGTGCGACAAATTTTAAAATCATCGCCAAAAATCTACATTTGACGATAATTTTCATTTCGTCACCAAAGAAAACATAGTCTGTTATGTTATGGTGTAATAAAATAGGAAACTAGAAGTGTTCAAGAATAAAGAAACATAAGATATTAATGTGATAAATAAGTCTATTTCAAGAATCTTATTCACAAATTCACCAAATTTTATTGGAAAGAAAGATTAGTAGCATTAAAAAATTAAATTTGATTTTGTTTAATAAATTTAATATGTATTATCATAATCTATAAATTATGAGATAATATATACAATTGAAAACAAACTTGAAATTTCATTTTTTATAAAATGGATATAAAAAGGGATTGGCCCAATACGGGGTGGATATTTCTCCTTTCACTTTTATGCCTGCTTATACATATATTATATATATATACATACATACATACATACATATATATATATACATATATATATATACATGTATATGTATATGTATATATGTATTTCATCTTCACGGAAAGGAGTAAAAACTACTTGGAAATCTTCATCAATAAGTCTATATATTTGGTCATAAAACATGTCGTGTTGCCCAGATTTTATTGACACTTCTTACTCCTCACGTAAATTTGAAGGACTTACCACAGCACCTGCATTAGGTCAGAGTTTAGAACTGTTGAAACACAGATATATGTTATCTCATCATAATTCAAATTTAAGACATTTTCCAGATTAAATAAGGCCTCATACAAACTCAGCATAACTTTATGGACAAGTTAATTTTTCATTATGGAGTTAAATATGATGTCATTAATAAATTAAACATAAGTTCTGCTGAATTATAAGATACACATCTATAACTATTTTACGTTTGTTTACTTGAAGTTAATTTTTTATTAGCCGTCCTCTCATTGAATAATATTTTCCAACGCATGCATTTCTTAGTCTTTTGAACACAATCATCACAGGTAACCCTACTTGCAATATCTTTGCCCTGTAACTCTACTGCTGTTAGTTAAACTCCTTACTTTAATGGTGAAACACAAACACCACTTTCCTTGGTTTCTGCCATGTATCCTGATCACGATTATCGTGGAAGCCTTGCTTTTCCTATAATTAATCACTAAATGGGAACATCATGCGGTTAGATTAAGAGACAAAACACAAAGCAGTCCAGCTTGTAGGATCATCACTTTGTCTGACGTTTGTCTCCACAATCTTCACAAGCTGACAACTTTACCATTCTTTAACGACCCAATAATTTGTTTCTTACAATCCTAAACTAATTATCATATAATGGGTTTGTCTCTTTACGTTCGTTATTGTATATTTGCTCTCTGTGATTGATTGGGTGACAGTTAAAGCCAAAAGGCTAAACGAGGTGAGCTGCAAATGGGATCTATCTTTTTTCCACCAAATATTGTCACTCGCACCCTATGACCTTTCCATTACTGTTTCACTTATTTTTAAAATTTTAATTATGATATTAAAAAAATTATAATATTAAAATTTTAAGATAAGGATTTTCTATTAAATTGTTATCAATTTACAGCAATCAATTATATTATAATATTGATTGAAATAACTTTATAATTACTTAAGAAGAAGTTCTTTTCCAAAATTTTTAATGCTAGAATATTATTCGTAGTAATTCAAACAATAAGGATAATTTTTAAAATAAATAAAATTTTGAGGGAGGTTTACCTCTCTTAATCCTTGTAATTATATATGTTCATTAAATTTCATATTTACGCAATTTTTTAGCTTAACAAAATCTCAAATCATCTCTTACATGGCCAGTGATCTTAGTTTAATGTCAACCGAACCCTACACTTAATTAATTATCCAATGATATTATTTACGGCGAAAAGAAAAGAATATCTCATTAACTAGAACTTAGTTTCGTAAAATAGTAATGTAGTTAATAATTTACATTTTGAATTGAAGATAAATTGGTAAGGAATAGGGCTAGCAATAGGTTAGCCCATGGGCCAATCTCGTTTACTTTTTTAAAATAATTTTTTTAAAATTTAAAGTGTAAAATAATATCTTTTTTAATTATATTCAAATTTAGGTTACTCAAATTTAGGCTAATTTAAAACTCAACTTTTCTATAAAAAAATAATATCTTTTTATTTAAAATAATTAAAACTCGGGCCAACTTAAACCTAAATTTAACTTATAAATCAATCCATTAATTTAGGCACATACGTCGCAAATTGAGATCCGGATGAGCAGTAGATGGATGTACATGGCCTAATAAACTAAAGGTGGATTCCCTTGTTTTTTACGTTTTAAAAAGTCAACCTTGAGTGGGAGAAATTTGTGGAGTTTCCTCCACTTACATGAAGCAGTCGAGATCTAGAAATTACGTAAAGGCGTGAGGACAGGTGTACATGTACAAAGTTAAATACTGTTTGAACTTTGAAGATTTAATTATGATCATCATCATCCTCTGGAGAATGTGGGGCTTCATATATTATAGATTTATATGTACAAAATCTGATTGTTTTTATTTTATACGAGTTGGAAATTTGTTTTCTGTATTTTTAGTATAGTTTAAACTTTATGTATACTTATATTGGGTGAAAAAGGTAAATAATAATTCCCACCACCCACGATAGGGTAGACTACTCTCTCCCTATAATATAGTCTTTACAAAAGTTTCCCTATCCATCATTCTTTAGCTCACAATTCTAATAAAAAATTTGCTAGTGAAATATATGGTCGGTCCGAGCAATCTAACTATAACTATGCGTGAGAATCCTAATCTTCTTGATTATATTCTCCAACTAGTTAATTAGTTTATATAATGTTTGATTACTCTCTTCCAGTTCTACTGTGCACTGCTATACAGCTGGCGTTCATTAGTGACCGCCGGCTAACATATACTTTCATACTATTAATTAATGTTATTATCATTTTAAATACATATTAAGATTGCTGTCATTAACCGATTATATATATATTTGAAGAATATACTGAAATGGCAATGCTTAATTAGTATGTATATTTTATATAATAATATTAGTATAGGGCAACTTATTTTATAAATTATCTTTAAGATTCAATTTTACTTTGTAATATCAAAGATATTAAGACAAGACTTTGCTATGTTTCTAGCTGTCAAGTTATTTTCATATAATTAATTATTATGATCTAATTTTAATAATGAATTATATTGTGCTAATTTTTACAAAATTTGATTAAATTAATGCCCATATTAATCTTTTAGCCTATTAATGGTGTTGCAAATGTATTTATGCATATTTAGTGAACTTAGAAATTCTATTATCAATGCTTTAATCAACACGTCTATATATCAAGACTTGAATCGATTTAATTGTGGGGTGGAGACTTTTTTTCCCCTTTCTAAGACATTTCTGTCTCCATTAAATCCCTAATGATAAGCTTGCAAAACATAAATGTGGACAAGTGAACTAAAGGATATGTGATTGTGCATTACGACATGTTTAGAGTTTTATTGTAATGTTGTCATTAGAGACATAACTTACGATTAAACGTGAGTTAAAATAATCGGCAAATTGGTTATTAATTAACTTACAAAGCAAAAACGTCAACACGCTAACATCACTTTTTTTTTCTTTTTTTAATTAAACCATTCACTATTTTTTTTCTTTTTTTAGTTAAATCATCCGCTGTCCGACTCCACACGTTTATTTTTGTAGTCAAATCCCATCAGCTTGTTTTATACACCGATGTTCTTACACTGAAAGGGAAAAGATGAAATAACAGTCACATAAACATTAAAGAAGAGACAACACAGTAATAATGGCAGCTCTGTTTTGGAAACTAAAAACAAGGATCTCATTAAATAGGACAGGTCAAGGATGCGTTAATCCATCCCCAACGCTAACACTTCCATTCTCTCCTCACCTCTCTCTCTCTCTCACACACACATATACACACGCACACAGGCAGACACAGTATATATATATATAAACACACACACATATCATATATCCTCTCTTCTTCTTTCACCAACATCAACGCTTTTAAGCTCTATTTTTCTTCCATATCAGAACCTACTTACAGCTGTAGACATGCTCATCAGATCACTAACCAGGTCCTCTTCAGAGCTACTTTTTTCCGGCTCTCTATACATGAAGCTTTTCTTTCTTCTTGTTATCCACAATAATATAAGATGTGGTTCTCTGGTGTTAACTATTTGCATATTTCATGTTCGATTTCTCAGAGGGCTCACCAAGTCTGTTATTGATGAGTTGCTCAACAAACATAGAAGACCTTATTCTACAGGTGCTGTCAGAAGGTAACTATTTATTTATTATTTTATATCCTTCTGAAACTAGGTCGCTAATGGAGGCATTTCTTCATTTTCTCTCTATTAGATTCGTTATTTAGGAGATTCAAACTAGATTGAAATACATTGCCTCTGATGTTACTCAACTCTGGAAAGCAGAATCCTATTTTATTAATAGTTATTTGCTACCTAGAAACAAAAAAGTGATGTTCTTTTTAGTCTTTTTAACATCATAATCAACGGCACTTGCCAAAGAAAACTGTACACTAGGGTAATGTAATGCATGCATCAACAGTCATTATAGGTCTTTTGGGTTTACCTGTTTATCAATAGATGGTACTGGAGTGTTAACTATGAATGAGGATCAGCAGCTACATGTTTAGCACTAGATGTTAGTTTACAAAGTGGTTATTAAAGAATTTATTGACAAAAGTCATTTGTAAATAAAATTTTTATATATTTTTTAGTATCAATTGATGAATATTGTACGTATATGATAAAAAAAAACTATCAATTTAGAATTACATCTCATCTTATATAATCATTGAATATTGATGCATGCATTAAATATGTTTTTTCTTTCATATATTAATATCCTTAATTGGATTAGTCTTTATTTATTATGAATAAGTTCATAATTAACTTGAAAAGTACTTATAATGTTAAATAGTTTCATAATTTCCCTTTTTAATATTAGCAAGATATATCTTTGTTGGTGTTCCGGTTTCGTTGGTCTTGCATCAAAGGTTGATCGGCCTCAAATGTTTATTTTCGTTTTAAGGGCAACTTGGATAGAATAGGAGGCCGCTCGAAGTATATATTGTATATGTAGAATGAGGTTCATTAAACGAAAACAGTGGTAAAAGCCAAGCAGCAATTAGTGATATTTGATATAATGAACAGTCGAAGGTCTTACAGGACCAACAGGCTTTCGTACAAGTGATAATACTGCATACAAAGTTCCCAGGGTCTTTTCCTTGTTGCATGTTCTCTTTCCGTCAATCCAGTTAAACCATGTGATATTTTTCTATCTTTTATATTGAATGATGTGAAACTGTTCTATACCTGTGTTATTCTTAATTGTTCCTGACATCTACATGGCGGTGATTGGATTTATTGAGATAAAGAGAATAATAAGTGTGATTAAAGGTGAGCTAGTTCTTTGTTTAAAGTGAATGATGGATGAAAGTGTAGAAAGTTGATTTGTAAAATAGGAGGATCATATAATACATATTGAAATGCAGGCTAGAAGGCAAAGTTGCTCTAATTACAGGGGGCGCAAGTGGAATTGGCAAGTCAACAGCTCAGGAATTCATCGAACAAGGAGCCCAAGTAATAATAGCGGACAAGGACAGTCTTCTGGGTGCACAAGTAGCTAGAGAACTGGGGTCATCGGCACAATTTGTAGAATGTGATGTGGGAGTAGAGGCCCAAATAGAAGAAGCTATAAAGGGCGCAGTGGATGAACATGGGAAACTGGATGTAATGTATAACAATGCAGGAATTGTTGGGGGATTGGTCCCGCCTGGCGTAACCGAGCTTGATCTGGATGAGTTTGATAAGGTAATGAGGATCAATGTTCGGGGAACAATTGCAGGCATAAAGCATGCAGCTCGAGTAATGATCCCAAGGGGCTCAGGCTCAATCCTTTGCACCTCCAGCATTAGTGGCCTTATGGGTGGCCTTGGAACACATCCATACACGATATCCAAATTTACCATACCTGGGATAGTCAAGTCCGTGGCTACTGAGCTATGCCAAAATGGGGTTCGACTCAATTGCATCTCACCTGGCCCAATTGCAACTCCACAGACGGTCACCCAAATTGCCAACTATTACCCTGGTGCCACTTACCAACAGTTAGTGGAGATCGTGAATGGGTTAGGCAAGCTGAAAGGGACCAAGTGTGAAACAATAGATATAGCCAAGGCTGCCCTGTACTTGGCTTCAGATGAAGCCAAGTATATTACCGGTCACAACCTTGTTGTTGATGGAGGGTTCACTTGCTTTAAGACTCTTGACTTCCCTTCTCCTGATCAAATTGTGTAGTTTGCAGGTTCAATCAGCTTCAACTTGTTCTTCCTTTTTTTTTTCTTATTTCCAAAATTGAGTTGCTTTTTAACATTAGAAACAGATGTTTGAATTTTCATTCCTCTAGAACGATAAGATCATTAGAAAGGGAGATAGTAATCACTTAATGTATCATGTATGTCTGAGAATCCATTATTTTCGTTTATACACTAAGAGATCATAAAATCAGCAAGTAGTCATCTCCCAACATGGAAAGATGGCAAAAGAAGTACGCACGTGCCCGGCTTTTGGAGTGACATAACTTTCCATGTCATTAATAGCATTTGGTCTGAATGTTTTGGGAATGGTCCCCCTCTTTAGGGCTTGAAATCTTCTGTCCCGCCAATCCTGTGCCCTCTGTCTCATAACCAATCCCAGCCATCCATTAGACCAACCCTGTGCCCTCTATCCTACAACCAATCCCAGCCATCCATTAGACTCTAATGGATAGCTAGGATTGGTTGTGGGACAGAGGGCACAGGGTTGGTAGGACAGAAGATCTGGTCCCCCCTCTTTAGTCTTGACACGAGAGACCTAATTGCCTAAATATTTACACATACATTCTGGTGCTGTGGAAATAAAGAGTAAATCAGGAATGACGAAAGGTTTTTTGTGTTTCAATGTATATTTAATGTTATGTGTATCCATCTATTCATACACTTCAGTGACTCCAACTATGTAAACAAAATCAACTAAATAATTACATAGTATTAATGTACATGATTCTAGAAGAAAATTAATGCTAAATATATGGTAATGTTTGCAACTGAAAATCTTAATAATATCCCCCCTCAAACTTAAGGTAGTAGTGAAGACGATAATCTAAGTTTGGAGAGAAGTTCTTGAAAATGTCGAGATAAATGTGAGTTGATAAAAAGATTAACAATTTGTGATTGAGATGAGATTGAGACAAGTTGTATAATTCCTTGAAGCATATGATGATGCATAAGATGACAATTGATCTTTATGTGTTTAGTTCGTTCATGAAAGACATATATTGTGGGCAATTTGCATGACACCATAATTATCACAAAAGAGAGGAACTGTTGAAGATAAGGAGACACCTATATCTTGAAGTAATCATCGTAACCATAAAAGTTCAAAGGTAGTATCAGCTAGGGCTCAATATTCTACTTTAGTTCTTAAGTGAGAGACAATAGTTTGCCTTCTTTTATGCTAAGAAACAAGAGATGTGCTAAGAAAGGAACAATAGCCAGTAGTAGATCGACGATCAGTTTGGTTTCTAGCCCATGTGGCATCAAAGTATGCATGTAAGTCCAATGAAAATGAATGACTGAAGTGAAGCCTATGAAACAAGGTTCCCTGAATGTACCGAAGTATATGAAGAACAATAGAAAAGTAAGTGGTATGAGGTGTAGACATGAACTGATTGACAATAAGAACCACATGAGCAATATTTGGACGAGTTACATTAAGTTATATAAGGCTACTAACTAGTTGTCAATAAAGTGTAACATCACTAAGAGAAGTTCCATCAAATGCAAAGATATCATCATTAGAATCGAGTAGAGTGCTAGAAATCTTAATGTCGGTAAGGCCGGCATGACATAAAAGATTAGTAGCATACTTGGCTTGAGATAAGTAGTCGCCTGAATCATCAGAAGAGACTTCAAGACTTACAAATAACTCAAGGGACCGAAATCTTTCATTTTAAATTGTTAATGAAGATAAGATTTGAGGGTAGTGATCTCCTAAATGTCATCATCGGTTATTATCATATCATCAACATATAGAAGGAGAAGGGTACATGCTTGATTTGTTTTTTAGATAAACAAAGCAAGATCATAAGAGCTAGACGTTAAGCTAAGACGGTTGATGGTGGAACTAAATTTAGCAAACCAGGCTCAAGAAGCTTGTTTAAGATCGTACAAGGCTTTGCTACAATGATAAACTTTATTAGGTGGATGAGCATATCTAGGTGAGGTTGCATATATACTTCTTAATAAAGATCACCATTAAAAAAGACGTTCTTGACATCCATTTGAAACAATTCTCAATGCTTGTTGGTTGCTACTACAATAAGATTGTAGACTAAAGTCAAGTGAGCGGCTGGAGTAAAATTCTTCTCATAGTCAATACCATCTTCTTGAGTAAATCCCTTTGTAACATACCATGCTTTGTATCTTTCACATAATCCATCAGCTAGAGTCTTGAATTTTTACACCCATTTACAACCAATAATAGATTATCTAGAGGTAGGTCAACTTATTCCTAAGTGTTAGTGTTGGAGAGAGTCTGTAATTCTTCTGTCATTGCTTATTTCCATAAAAGGGTTAGAGCTAGCCTCGCGATAGGTGCATGATTCATATAGAGAGACAATAATGAAATAAACATGTTAGTCTTAAAGACAAATAGAGGTTTGAATTACTCGAGGATTGAGGAGGGGATTTTTTAGACTCGGTAGGTTTTAGTGAATGAATAGAAGAGGAAGAGCCATTTAGTGAAAGTGGAGGATCTGCAGCAAAAGAAGATACGGTAGAATTACATGTAAAATGTGATAAATTGTTAGAGCTATAAGACAAACTTGCAGAATAAATATCATGAAACAAGGATACGGTAGGATCAGGAAAAGAAATTTGTGTGAGGGTTTCCTGACTTGGAATTTTGATATTGTGGAAAACATTTTATGTTCCTAAAGTGACATAGCAAGAGATTCGAAGTCTTTGAGATAGTGGATCCCAACATCTATATCCTTTATTCTCTATGCCATACCTAGAAAACAACATAAATGTGCTTTTGGTTCTAATTTGGTATGCTCATGAGGATGTAATGGAACAAAACACGCATATCTGAAAAATTTAAGAGACTAATACTCAGGAGCATGATTGAATAAGTACTCATAAGGAGAGATGTTACCTATAATAGGAGAAGGATTATAATTGGTAGTACAGACAGCAGTGAAGGCTACTTCTCCCCAAAGGAATTATGAACAAAAGGATGATATAAAATGGGCTTGAACAATGTCAAGAATATTTCTATATTGTGTTCGGCTTGACCATTTTGTTGAGATGCGTTTGGACAAAATATCTGAATGATGGTCTCTTGTTGATTAAAGAAGTTGATGAATTTTGTATCTTTGTGTTTCATGGCATTATTAGTGTAAAATACAATAATTTTACAAGAAAACTGAGTTTGAATCATATTAGTAAAATGAGAGTAATTGGAGAATAGTTTATATCTAAGTAATATTAGATAAATCCACGTATAACAAAACAAATCATCGACAAAGATCATGTAATATCTAATACCATCCATATTTTCATGAAGTGCAAGACCCTAAATATCAAAATGAATTTGATCAAAAGGTGCTAAAGAGATAGAATCATTAAGAGAAAAAGGTAAAGTATGACTTTTAGATAGTTGACAAGTGACACAATCAAAATGTTCAGTCTTAATATGAGCTAAAGTACTACTAAAGATTAAATACTCTAATCTAGAAGTAGAAAGATGACCCAAGCAAGAGTGCCACATATGAGAATTGACAACACCAACAACAAGCTTTAAAGGAAGATTTAAGGAAGTAAGCTCAAATAGCTATCCAACTTTACATCCTCTCCCAAGGATCTTGCCTGTTTGTAGATCCTGTATAATGCAACCACCACTCGAAAAAGGATAAGTTAACACCAAGTTCACATAATTGTCCAATATAGATAAGATTTAATGAGAATTTAGGAATAAGAAAGATTTCAGGTAAACGTAATTTGGATGTGTGAACAATACCTATATGTTGTACATGCATAGTAGAATTATTGACAATGTGAAAAACATGTGGAATAGATGCTATTGTTAAAGATTCAGGAATGAAAGAATCAGAGGTCATATGATTGGAACAGGCATAATCAAAATATTAGGAATTTAAAGTACTTGATGTTACAAATAGGGAAAAAGAGGGGACTGTACTAGAATCTAGTTAAACTTGCTAAAGAAAGACATGAAGGTCATTTAAAGAAAATTTAAGAGAGATTTTTTTATTGGCCCCTCAGTTGTAGCAACAACAGTGGAAGCAGGTTGAGGAGACTTGGAAGAATTACATTATCCAAAGTTCTATTTGAACTATTTTTACACTCAGAGATGTGATGCCCAGGAACTTTGTAATCACTGTAAGATCCTTTATAGAACTTTTTACCTGAGTTGTGAGAAGTTTAGGAAGAGGTATGAGTTACAAGAACAATATCAGTAGATGGGACATATTTTTCCATTTGGAGCATATTGATGCACTTTACTCTTAAATGAGCTCCTTAATCACTGTTTCGATATTGGGTAGAGTTCCTCTATAAAGAAGAGAGCTAAGAATTGGTTCAAATTCATGAGTCATCACTAAATGTCATATAAGTTGACGATCTCGAAGATTTACGTAGCTAATAGCAACATTAGGCCGAGGCCAGGTAGGATCAACAAGTGCTAGTTGATCCCAAAGTTCTTATAATTTAGACACATAACTGCATATTATTTATCCAAGTAATTGTCGTGTGCAATGAAATCTCCTATACAAATAAAATTAGTGGACATTATCAAATACAGAATAACAATTTTTTCGAAAATTTCGTACCTCCTAGGTTATGTCAAAACATTATAAGTCAAATTTAATGGCATTGACATATGTATTTCAAAACCATGTTAAGACTTGATGGTTTATTCCTTCCCGTGCTGCCAATCGTTCGAAGAATGCATCAATCTCTTCATCTTTCTTTTGAATGGGTTTATTCTCTATTAATAATAAGCCAAGGGAGTCTCCCTTTAAGAAAGTTACACATTTCTCAACCCAAAGATCATATTTCGAACAAAAAATGATGATATTAAAGGATTGAGAATGTATTGGAAAAGTTTAAAGGCATCTATAGTGAATGAAGGCAATTACATAAGAGCAAGCCTACTTATAAAGATGGAGTTTGATTATTTTAATCTCACAATTAGATTCAAAACATTGAAAAACCTTAGGAACTGATTTGGTTTGCATAGAAATTGGATAAAAATATACTGAATCGGACGGTCAAAGTGCTAGTCAACTCCTTTTAAACCGAATCAAACCTATGGATCTAAATCGAACCAAGGAAGAGAACTTACGCTAACAAATGGACAAATCAGGTAGTGCAACATGGAAAGTGGAAGTGTTGAATATTTGTTGAGATAATAATGAAGTGGACAATGACGTGGTGCTAACTATGATACTGGATGATGTGGTTGGTGCTTATGATGACATGGTAGATAATGTGGCTCCACATAATGTCTAACCTTTTGTGACTAAACAGTATCGTTTTGCTTGGAAGCTTAACGACACCATATAGATCGTCTTTTTCCTCCAAATAGCTATAACTAAAGGGTGGGTTTTGAGTTCTGAGACTTTGGGTGGAGTGTAAAGGCGTGTGTGATGATCGGTGTTGGTGCTTTTTGTGATTTTGGAATCTACTCAAATGGAAGATCAATTGGTTTATGAACAATTGTAGTTAGAGCATATTAAGAACCCCAAATGTATGAAAGAATGTTGCAAAGAAAGGATTGAAGAAAAACTCTAGAATTTGACTCCTTTTTTGAATGGAGACTTTGATACCATGTGGAAATGAAGAGTAAAGAAGGAATAACCAAGGCTTTTTGTATTTATGTTTATATTCAATGTTGTGTACATTAATCTATACTTTAGGCGATTCCAACTTAAGAAATAAGGTTAGCTAAATGATTACATAGTATTAATGTACATTATTCTAGGAGAAAATTAATGGTGATGTTTGAATTATGATAATATGTGCTAAGAGAAAACTAAGAGTCACTTCACATGTTGGAGTCAGCCAACTGCTAAGCTAAAGACAAATCTGAACTCCGAGTACAACCTATCTATGTTTATACAGCAAAAATTATGTTTTCCAGCTATAGTTGCATGCATGGTTGGCACATTAGCTGTATCACGTTAATTGAAAGGAGGAAGTAACTTGTATTTAAACATGTTGCTCTCTTTTAATGGCCTTAGAATCCAGAGCAGCCATGAAATCAAAGAAGTAATTTCTTTTCAGTTTTCCTTGATTACCTCAACTTTTGCGATTAAGCTATCTAACAAGATCTGGTTGTGGTAGTCACGACTTCAGAATTTGAAAGTTTTTCATATAATTTTATATATAATTTAGTTTTGAAAGAATTATACATGAAGGTAAAATCTAATAGGGTCTATACATCACGCTTCCATGTCAGGTAATTATGTCAGGTAATTATGTCTAATTACTTGTTAAAATGTTATGAACGGTTCTCTGAAATTTAACTGATAATCATAATGAATTCAACACGATTTTATAATAAAACTTCAGGCTTGAATTATTACCACTCTAAGCACACTAATCCTTTTAGAAGGTCGTTGTAGCACTAAGTTTGGGAAGTTTACATTAATAGAGGGGATTTATAGGTTTGAGCATTGCAATAAATTACATATCTCAATTTTGGTTTTTAAATTCACCATTTTAGTACTTTTAATGATGTTAGAAGATTTTGTGAGAATTTTTAATATTTTGATTCAATGCCATAAATGGACTAATGTTATGTAGTTAATGGATATGAATGCCCTATTTTAGGGGGTAATTGAGCACATCAATATATGTTTTTCTTGCAGACTTTTGTCTCTGAGCTTCTTCTCTTCTAAAAATATTCATCATCAAAATTGAAAATTGAGAGCTTAGCAGAATTCCAAAATGCAGACTCTTTAAGCAAAAACAACAATAATTGTATGTATTTTGTTTTCTTCCACATTTAGTTTATATGTTATTTTAACGTATATTACTATTAAATATGTGTTGAATTGGCTAACAGATTTATCTTGAAGTTTACAAGTAGTGCTAGTTCAATAATTTTCTTAAGTCTTTCATTTAATGCCAAAAACTCTTTAGAACTTCTTTCTTGTCAAATTTAAGAGTGTATTTAGCATTATTTCTGGAATTGTTGATAACAGTCTACGGACAGATTCATGGTTTTGAGAAAATACACGATCTTTTAACTATGGTCTAGGGTGATTTGATTTTTATTTAAACTATAAAATTTATTGTTCATAGATTTATGTCTTTAGTTTATTATTTATTAACAATAAATTACTTGTCCTTTTTATCGTTACGCAGTAATTTTTCCAAACGCATTAACCAACCTTATTGATTTCGTTGGCACGAGAATCTTAACTATTTCTTACACGATATTTGCATTAAACGGTTATTTATTTACTAACGTTTACTCGCAACAATCTTTAACAATAATTTCAAAAAGAGCCCAAAAGAATAATGAAATTTAAATATTTGACTCTAAATAAAAAAGTACCAGAATTACATGTGTCTTACTTTTCTGTTGATGTTCTACGTCTTAATTTACATAACCCAAAAAATTTCTACCGACATCTTCCAATGGAGTCACGTACAGTTGTCGCCAAGTTTTGATTTTACATCGGGAAATGAGACACTAGTGAGACAAGTGTGAAGGTAGAAGAGAATTGAGAGAGTTTTGAATAAGAAGGAATAGAAAAGTAGGAGGAAGATAAGGGGCCGTGGGGTAGTAGGTGCGGTGAAAGAGAGAGGATAGGTATATATTATATAGTCAAGAGAAGCTTGGGTTTCCTTCACCATAGTTAAGTACTGTGGGCATGGTTGCAAAATGCCAAGTAGGTATTTCCTTTCTGTTTCAAGAATCCAACTCCCAAACAGAGACTCATAGTTTCGAACTTTGAACTCACTGCTGTTTTTATCCTTCTTGGAAGGCGTTGAATGATACTTTGTAAGGTGAGTTGTTAACACTGAAGTTAATTGCTGTCACACTCACACCTCCGTGGATGTACGTAATTGGAATTGAGTAAGAAATGCATGTTGTTGCTTTCATGGTAAATGAATGATGGTAGTAGTAACATTATTATTTGTATTCAGGCTTTTGGGAGGAGGAATAAGAAACAATTTCCTTGAATGTCTTAATATTTAGTGTGAATTCTTGTGGCAAAAATAGAATCTGAAACCTTTGAATTCAAATTATATGTAATTATACTTTTCCAATTTACTGTTTCCAATTTGATATTAATTACATTATCTTCATGAATAGTTCAATGTAGGGCCATGCTCATTAACGAACTACTAATTACAAGTTATTTTACAACAAAGGGTTTTTTTTTTTTTACTTCAGTAAAACAGGTTTAAAAAGAGTTGTTCTTTTCTAAAGATCTAAAGGAATTTATTTAGAGAACAAATATCAATCTCTATTTGTTAAAAAGAAAAAGCTTGATCCGTCATCATACATGCAAAGCCTTTTTTTTAGAGGTAAAATAAAGTAAAAGGAGGCGTTTCAAAATAAAATTGCTCTAGCTAAAAGCTAAGATTCACATTTTTCTAAAGTAAGAAAAAACCTTAAATTCAAAAATTTTGTCTTAGCCTTGCCTCCATTAATACCATTCCTATCTAGGTAAGAAACACATGTTATTTATTCTCTCAGGTCTCTTTATTTTATTTTCTTGCTTTAAATTTTAGATTTTTTTGGTAGCTTTTATGATTTGAATATTGAGTAAAAATTTACAATTTAATTATGAGTACATCAATATGGGATGAATTTTCTATTTTTGAATTGAAGCTCAAATTAAAATTTGAGTATAATTTATCTTTATTTCATTTCTGATTTCAATTGCAGTTTATCCATGTAAATTAAAATTTGACAATTTGATCATAGATGATATTTATCAATTACAATTTTAGGTATAATTTTAATTCAGATTGAGTTTATTCAGTGATTTTCTCTCTTTCATTTTGCATATATCATAGTCGATAGTTTTTACACCTTATTTTCTTTTTCAACATTTTTTGATTCACGAGTTTGAGTGATTTTGTATTAATAAACTTAATTTTGTAAATTATTGATGAAATTTTGTTTCAATATTTATATAATATGGATATTACTATTAATCTTTATTTTATTTGATGGAAAGTGGATCAATGTTAGTTTTTTGATATTTTAAAATTACTTGAAAAATTAAAATTAAATTCTACGTATGATAGCTTTTATTTAAAAAGTTTATACTTTATTTTTTATTTTTAATATAGGATATTAAATTTGACTTGTTGTTTTTTCTTTGTTACAGGTACATAATATCATTGGTATATATTTTGTATATAAATAGTCAGAGTTATTGTTATTCTGATGTGCCTACCTTCTTATTTGAAGATATTTTTGAATAACCTAATAAAAATTTAAGTGAGAAGATTTATATTAATGAAAATGTTAGCAATTTGAGTAAGTATAAACTATCAAATGCATTCAATTTAAAAAATGTAAGAATAAATGAGCAATCAATCCTACTATTAAATATTTATGATTATAGAAATTTAGATAATTTTGATAATAAAATAAAGAACATTTTAATTGAAAAAGACTAAACGAAGCAATTGAATTTTGTATTTTCTTTAGATAATATATATTTATATATTGTCAAGGCCTTCTTTTTAATTTATCCCAAGCCTATAAAACGTTAAGAATGACTCTACACGATATAACATTTACTGTATTTAAATTATTAGTACTTTAATTTGATTGTTTATAAAAGTTATAATGCAATAAATTTGTGTCACATCACGTTTAGAATCATATTTTCTTAGACGTAACATGATGATCATTACGGAACCAATCGCACGAAACTTGCATCAGATTGCATTATACATTTCATCATATCCTAAATTCTATTTTTACATTGCATTTCATCTAACATTACAAAAGAACAAAATAAACCAGAAGTTAATTACTTCAATTACGAGAAGAGAAGTTTTATCCTTATGCGTTACATGAGAACTTCAATTTAAGACTGCTAATTTTCTTCTCTTCAACAAATTAGGACTTCAAACTTCACACATATTTCTATATTTAATAACAAAAATAAATATAAAGAAAACCTGTCCGTTTTGATCAATTAAGCGCATATAAAAGAACTTTTTTAAAGTACTCATATGTAAATTTTAAATTTAAATAAATAATATTCTTTTACCATTTCAGCTCATACATCAATTAGTTATATGTGAAAAATTAAATTATTAAAATCAATTGACATTAGGAATAGCTAAATTTTCATGTAAACATTAATTATTGAACTCTTTAAATCTCTATTTCGGAGAGATGCGATAATGAAATGATGTTCAAAATTTGTTATTTAGAATTAATTAATTAAATTTAAAAAATTAAACTTGTTATAGTATCAAAATAGTAAAGTAGGTTGAAGCTTTGATTAAGTTAGTTGAAATTTAGTGAAAGAACCTAGTTATTGTAAGCCAAATGTTTATTGAACTTGTGATGAGAAGACTTAGGGCCCGTTTGGTTGAGCTTTTATCAGTAGAGCTTTTCTGAGAAGAGCTTTTTTTAAAAGCCAGTTGACTGTTTGGTTGTCAATTAAAAAAACAACTTTTTTAAAAGAGCTTCATATAATAGACTGTTTGGCAACATAAAAATAAAAAAGTACTTTTATTAATTTTAACTATATTTTATTTTATAATAAATTTATTTATGCTAAATAATTTTTAACATTAGATCACACCCATCACAGAACACTATGGGATCTCCTAACACTATGGGATTTGCAACCAAAAACTGAAAGGTGTTTCAGATTAATATATTATGAACCCTAAACCACAAAATTAGATATCCAGATTGAGAATTCTTGAAAACTCGATGGCATTTGGGTTTGTTTTTTTGTGTACTGCCTGTGATAGTGTTGCGTGATATGTTCTGAAAAATTAAGTCCTCATTATCGAACCTTTAAAAGTAGTTTATGGAACAATGTTTTTTTACATATGAAAAATTTAGATTAAACACTCGAAACCTAGAACTCAAAATTTGGGATTTCTTGGAGTTGTGGTTGTATTAAGGGTTGCATTTTGGTGTTGTCCGATTTTGTTTGCGTTTTTGCCCTTGGAATTTTGAAAAGTTCTGAGTTGGTGTGGCTGGGAAATCGTTGGTATTGCTTGAAAAAAGGCTTGATGCTGGTTGTGTTTTGTGGCTAGAGAAATCCAGAAAACCCAGATCTGGAAAACAAGAAGGCAAAACTAAAAATCAATGATTTGTTGGTTGTTGCGATTTTTGTGTTAACAATGGCGGTGCAGCTCATAGCTGGAGAAGCACAGCTATTGACGCTGGAGCATCGGAGGGCAACAGTCGCCCACCTCTGGCAAAGGCGATAGTCGCCCATTTAATAGACAGCGAGGAGCCTCCAGCGGAGGCATTGTAGGAGCAAAAACGCAGGCCAGGAGCAAATAACAAGACGAGAAGAAGAACAAGACGAGAAGAAGAAGAACTAACCTAGATGAGAGGGATTGATCAGTGTGGTGACACAAAACAGAAGTTGGCAAGCAGAGAAGACGTATTTTTGAGGTTTTTGTTTAGCAAGATTATAAACGTAAGTGACGGGAGTGAATTAAAAAATAGCTATCGAGAAAGCTAAAATTTGGGCTTTTATGAAAAGCTCCAAATTTTAGCTTTTCAAAAAGCTTTACTTTAGCTTTTTCAAAAGTTATTTCTACTTCAAAAGTGCTTTTGAAGTTTGCAGCCAAATACCTATTTTTTTTTCAAAAATAGCTTCTGTGGTAAAAAAAAGTACTTTTAGACCCTCCAAAAGCGGAACCAAATAGTCTCTACGTTCTTAACCTGCAGTGACCTAAAAGAATGGCACGACCATAACATATAAGATCTGAAATTACGTACACTCTTCTAAGTTGAAAACTTTTGCCTTTCTTCCGGATGATATGGTACTGTTCATTCTTCTGAATCGTGACTCCACTTTGATGTGTTAAGTAAAGGTGAATGGGATTTCATATTGCAGAAACTTCTTTATTCTGCTGTAGACGCTAGAAATTTTCCCTATTTTTTGGAGTACTCAAACTCAAATCCCAGCTGTCATTGTTCAGAATTCTGTTGAAAGCGTCATGGCTGATGCAATACATTCATAACCACATTTTTCAAGTGAAATGACTTTCTTAATTTTAATATGTACCAGTTAGCAAACGGTTGTCAAGAATTGTATGCCAACAGACAAAAATGAGACAAACGTGAACAAGATCTTCTTGTTATCAAGGATATAGTATTTATCAAAAAAGATTTTAATATTTTTCCTTTAATATAATTATTTTATTAAACAATTTCTACTGTTTAATGAAATGGTAATCAAATAAAATCTATTGATTACATTAGATGAATTGATAAGAGGACCTTATTGAGATATATGATCATAAGAATTAATATGAATAGAAGCACTAAAATATGATTAAACATAAATAAAATATTAGAGAAATTTTAGGATATATTTAAAGTATTATCTACATTTTAATATAAATTAATAAGTTTAAGTATAAATATATTATAATATTTATACCTATTGAATATGAATATAAAAAATGGTTAAAGACTAGTACCTAACTTTAAAAATTATCCTTCTCATTTAAATTTATCAAAGCTTATGTTTATGGTATCATAATAATAAGTTCATATGATCCTTGCATTAGCCTTCATCAAACAAATTGATAAAAAAAGTCAATATATAGTTTCTCAATAGCGTGTGTGGCTAAATAAAAATCTCGAGGATTGAGTCTTGTCCTTTAAATTGACATGACTTATTAATATTATGATCTAATTGTTAGTTTATACCCTTGCAAATAATATTTTTTTTCAATTTTATGCATGACATTATTATTTTAATTTTTCGAAAGGAACAGGCATTGATCGTTTGGTGGGTTTGGTTATAAATAGAAAAATT
>JAOTBA010000007.1:16159810-16172497 GCA_025629845.1 Erythroxylum squamatum
TTATGACCAAAAGAATCCAACATGTTTAAGTCCTCATTCATATTGTACCTGTCTTGGCGCAATTGCCATAACTTTTGTTACTGATTTCGGCTTGAGTTCATTCTTAGACTGTTTGAAAGAAAACTTCTAGATCTACAACTTTTATGAAGACCATAATGCATGATTCTACCTCTAAAAGGGTCAAAATCGCTATTTACTGTAGTTATCCCGTCATTTAACGGACATTGTCGGGCCTGGGGGGTCTTTTTCACTCGAGAATATCCGTTTAACGGACATAAAGTCTAGTTAACAGACATGGGTGATGCTGGGGGTCCTTTTTGACCCGAGAAGGTCCATTTAACGGACCTAAAGTCTGTCTAACGGACATAGGGGTTCCCCCATAGCCTCTCCAATGCTTCCTAAATCCAATCTAACATCATGTTCACTTATGTATCTTCCCAAATTCAACTCTTCTAATGCAAAATCACTTCCTATCAATTCAAACACCAAATTTATCACATAAAACTCTCAATTCTCAACCCATTTGGTTCATCAAAACCACACATTCTCATCAATATCCCATAGCTGTCCTGTGCATACATTCCATGCAGCATCACATCTTGTAACAATCATATCTTTCTATTCCGATGTCCAAAAATTACGAACTTTATATCGTTGGAAAGCTAGAAAGATCATCTACAACTTCTAAGAAGACAATTTTGACAAGTTCTACCTAAATTATTCCAAATTTTCCCTAGAAATCAGAACACAAATCTTATCCCTGTGAAAACTTGAAATTTGTCCCAAACTCACTTCCTTAACTAATGCAACATCATTCTTATCCATTCATAATTCCTATTTTCTTTTCCATAACATCTCACTTTTGTGTGTGTGTGTGTGTGTGTGTGTGTGTATCACAACAATTCATGTTCAAAATCATCAACTCAAGTTGATAACTTCAAGTGTACTTAATTCCAACTTGATCTTATCCTTAATTAATTCATATTTTAACTCCACCTTGATCCATACCCAAATTCACATTCCAATTTGACAATTATCCATACACAATTTCATATGTCATTTACATCATAAAACAAGAGTTTACAAAGCTTTAATGGCATTTCCAAGACACATTACATCATCAATATCAAAATATAATATACAAATGATGCAAAACCCAATAATTCTCGAAATATAACCGAAGCCTTGTTTTATATAAACTACTCCAAAGAACAAAAAAAACTTACAAATTCGGAGTAATGTCTTGACTTTCTTTCACTCGGTCTCTTGCTCATCACCTGAATAGGGGAAGGTGAAAGCTCGTGGGTAACAAGCTTATAACCAAGAAACAAGCAAAAACCATTGAAATATTTATTTCGATTGTAAAATTTCACATTGTAAAATCCATGTAACAAATATTTTCCAAATTCACAACTTATTAAGAAATTCATAAACATCATGAATCATGCATTCATCAAACTTGTCACAATTATAAACACATAAGCACATCAGAAATGGTTTGGGTAGGTCCGTAACAGAACGTACTAACACATTCCTATATATTGGTCCTATGTAGTCGTGAACAGAACAAACAACACAATCCCACATAGTAGTTTTGGGTAGTCGTAAACATGAGGGAGTCCATGAAGGAGCTCCTTGCCACTAGCGGGCAGGCGGGAGAAGCCTTTAGACAAGTGCACTTGACTAACAGAACAGACCACCACAAACTCACATAACATGTAATTTATGACTTGAAAGCCAATTGCCCAAAATGGCACATTTTTAAGACTTGTCTTTCATGAGCATGACATATTTCATATGCATTTCTATCATCATTTCACAATTCATTGTCAAAATTCATACACCAAAACATGTAGCAATTTCACAAATCATTCAAAACCAATAAAAGCAACATTTATGAAGTAATTGAAATCATTTTACTTTCTTGCTTTGGACAAAAACGTCAATGGCTCATTACTCAATTATAAACATGAAACCCATCTCGAAATTCTTTGTTTAATGCTTGTTCAAAATGTCTCTCCCCTTGCTCCTCTTGCCTCGCTTGATCTCCTTCATCAATGGCAAAATTCTCAAATCAATAGGCATTCCAATTGAGAAACCCACAATGCATAATCACTAAAATTGATCTTAGAAAACTTCAACCCATGTATTTCCTATGCTCCATGAACCAAAATCTTTCCAAAAACTCAACAAATAAAAAATGCTCTTACCTTGATTCTTCACCAAATGGAGAGTTTCTTGGTTTGAATGAGAGCTCTAATCCTTCTCTTCCTTTTTCCCTTCTTGAACAACTTCAAAATCCCTCTTGAAGGCTTAGAAAAATCAAAACCTAGCTTTTCTTCTTTCTTTTCTCCTTCTCTCTCTTTTTCGTGCTTCTCTCTCTTTCTCTCCTTTCATTCACGTTTTTTTTTTGCTTCTTCCAAATGTAAGACACTCTTTTCTTCTTCCTTTTATACCATTAATGATTGAACAAAGTCCATTTTGTCCTTACTTATATGCCTTGTAACTTAAATGCTTAAGTGACTTGCCAATTTTGCCCCTCATGCAATCTTACCACCTTAACACTATAATTCAATTAACCTATTTCATATAATTTTACTCACATTAACATGCTAAATAACTTCACAAAAAAACTCTATTAAGACCTCAAAATTTATTTAAGTCATGCTTAACTCCTCAATCTTAACTCCTTTTGAAAATCAAGACCTTTTTTTTCTAATTATGTAATTGAAGGAATTTGCTAGCATTTCCTTCTAGAAAAATGTTCCTCATTGTCTCATTTTTCTAATGACATCAAAATCATTCAATTTAGTTCTATAATCTAAAAGTTATACCCCAAACATTTTCAGGCTGTTCTTATACTAAAACAATATTCTGTGCTCAACTTCCATCCAAAAATTAATATTCTTAGAGACTGAATTAAAACTCGATTTCATCAAAGAATTTGTATCCCCAACTCTCTAATTTAACCCAAATTAAGAATCATCTATTTTGGATAACTAGAGCAAAAGTTATGGCTAAAGCACCGAAGCATACTTAGTGAACATGTTTCAATTACATTTTCCAACTTTTAACTTCCAACATTTCACATATAACCCATCTTGTATCTAAACCATCTTTTATCTTTCATTTCAAATTCAAGAATTCTCCTTTTCTTTACACATGAATAATTGCCAACAATTTCTCATTTAATAGTTCTTTGACAACGTCTAAAAAATTTTAAACAGAATTGTCCACAATCTATGCCATGAAAGTGTCACATACCGTAATTCTAAAATGTTAAAATATAAGGATTTGCATTAAATCACCATTTTCAACTTTCTTTCTGTTTTTCTTGCAATTTCTTCAAACACTCATCACCCAAATTGATTTTCCAAGTGAAACCCATTATAATTTCAATATTTTCCATCACTTTTCATCAAATTCACTAACTTTTTAACTACCAAATCTTACTCATTATTAGGGATTTTATGTTCTTCTCTTATTCATTGCTTATGTTTGCCTTTACACACTTAATACAAGAACAAAGGTGAGTTCACAGCCATCCATAAGAAAAAGGATGAATATTAGATCCATTTGAGGAACATTTAGTAATCGATAAGAGCAGCCTCTCTATTTTAGCAGATGTGAGGAATTTAGATGAAATAAAGCGTATTATTGGTCTCAACTCTATCTCAACTACCTTCTACTATCTGGAAGTTCTCATCATCGTTTCCAACAATAAGTGCTTACTGTTTATTGAAAGACTCAAATCTAGAGTGATGGCATGGCAAAACAGATTCCTATCTTATACTATGAGAATAACACTCATCATTTCGATTCTCAACAGTTTTCATCTTCATTGAAGTGCACATATCACTTTGCCTAGGAGAGCCATAAAGGAGATGGACATAATAATGAAGGCATTATTATGGACAGGCCAAATTGGAAACTCTAGGAATGCAAGAATTAAGTGGAGTGAAGTAACTATCCCTAAAAAACATAGAGACTTTGGGATCACCTCTATTACCACAATGCAGAAAGTATTAATGTGTAAGAGGCTATGGAGATTATATACTGATCATAACGCATTTTGGATCAAATGAATGCATGAATATTACTTGAAATATACAAATTTCTAGCAAGCTGATTACTCTAAGGATGGCTTTTCAATTATTAAACAGATGATGAAGTTGAGGGAGATCATATATCCTAAAATTGGTAATGATGGAAAGCCGTAAATATGGTCCGAAAATTGGCTTAATTGTAACATCCCATTACCTATGTTAGGGCTAAAACAGTATAGATAAGAGAGACTACTAAGAGATTAGAAATGCATTCATATTCATGCATAATATGCCATACCCATACACATGAATATAGATATACTTGCACATGAAAATGATTGTACATGCATTCATTGACATATCGGGTATAATTGATTATTTTATGTGAAATGTGATTTTTATTGAGAATTGTGGTTTATGTGTATTGAAAATTTAATTGGAAGGCGTGATTAGTGATTTAGAATTTTTGGAGAATTTTTAAGAAAATTTCTAAAAATTTGGGTAATTTTTGGACTAGGAAAATGCCAAGTGGCAAGACAAATGATAAATGGTAGTAGAATTTACTGTCAATTGGGAATGGAAATTTTGATAAATGACTTTGAGATTTATTGACAAGTTCCAATTAAAATTGGGAGACAATTGGAGTAGAAATTTGATTTGATTGGACTATTTAAATAAGAGAACATAGTTTGAATTAATAGAAATTGGACATGTGCCAAGTGACAAGTGTTACTTGGCAAGTCATGTCTTAAAACCCAACATTTTTAAAATTTTAAAGATTATTTTTCTTGGATCTCATGATGCTTTTAATTTAGAAGACTAAGTGAGTGTTTTATTCTTGCTCTCTCCATCTTCTTCATGGGATCTTCTTCTTCTTCCTCTCCATTTTTGTTTTCTTCATTTACTCTCACCCCCACCAACGTTGAACCTAGCTCGCTCATCTTTCACTTGCTACTCTCCCTTTATTGTCTTCTTCATTCACATAAGAAAACCCAAACCTTCCAACCTTCAAGATGATGATCATGGGTTGTGTGTGAAGCTAGGGTTGAGTTAGATTTTGAAAATTTTGGAGCTAAATCAAGTAAGGAGCTTGTTAATCTTCATAGGTATTGTTAAAAGAAACTTGATGAGAAATGTAAGATTGATGACTTGATTATGTGAGTTTTTATGTGTGTGTTGTAGATGATGAAAATTTGATGTAAATGTCTTGCCTTTGTTTATGTGCGATGGGTAATAATTCATATATTGTTGTAGAGATGATATTGAGGTTGAATGATCATCAGAGTGGTGTTTAGATGAGTGCAGAAAATTGTTTATGAATGGGTAAATATATATGTTCTATTTTTGGTTAATGATCAAGTATAGATCATGAATTGGTTTTTGAATGATATTGAGTTGAATTGGAGTTGAGAATGAAGATTAAAGGAAGTAGAAAGGATGGTTAGGTATAAGATGGGTTATATGTGAAATGTTGGAAGTTAAAATATGGAAAATGTAGTTGAACATGTTCACTGCGTACGCTTCTGTCAAAGTTCACCATGGTCAACTCTCCTTGGTTTGCCACAGCCAACTTGAAGGATTTCCTTTCTGAGGAAGTTCGCCACAGCCAACTTTGGGGTTTGACGCGGTAAACTTGTAAGAACGCGACCAACTTTTCTTGGTTCACCACGGTGAAGTATTTATAGCTTAAACATGCTTCGGTATTTTAACCATATCATTCTCTGTAGTTATCCAAATGGGATGATTTTTTATTTGCAGCAATTTAGATAAATAAGGCTACAAGTTATCGAAAGAAAATGAATTTTAATTTAGTCTTTAAGACTTTCAATTTCTGGATGGAAGTTGAGTATAGTGTACTGTTTCAAAATGAGAATAGTACGAAAAATTTTGGGGTATAGCTTTTAGATTACTAAACCAAATTGAGCAATCTTAGTGTCATTAGAAACTTAAGAGATAGGAGAACACTTTTCTAGAAGAGAGTATTGTCAAATTACTTCATTTACATTGTCTAAATGATCAAGAACAGTAGACTCGAAAGTTCATTTTTGGAAAAATCTGAGATGATTCAATGAGCTATAAATTGTGATTTTAATGGTTTTATTGAGGTATTAGCTTAAATACAAATGATGCTTAAGTTAGTCGTTAACATGCATTTTGCATACTTCATATACATACATGTGCATTAATAAATACTTGCAATTGTGCCAATTGGTGATATGTGTATATTGCTTGATATAGACGACTAACTGGAACGTCAACATCCTGACATTGCCGGAACTGCCAGACATTATCTTTGGGAGCAATTTGTGAGTAACCTAGACCGTTTCTCTCAATTGATTGTTTGTTTTTATTATGTTTGAGTTATTGAATGAATGTGATTTGATTGTGTTGATTCCGGACAATGAAGGTCCGATAATTGTGATATGTGAATGAGATATTGAAGTGCTACTAGTATGTGAATGTGACGAATTAAATGTTTCATGAGATGATTGATTATGAGAGATGTAGTCCATATATGAATGCATGATAAGATAATGAGAGTTATGACTTGAGTAGCCACCGAAAACGAGCTTAAAGCTCCAAATGTAATTAAGAGCCAAAGGCTCACTATGTAAAATGAGCTCTGTATCCCCAACGGATAAGGGACAGTTTAATGAGCCCAGTATCCACAATGGATATGGGACAATTTAGGCACTCGGTCATAACGACGTAATAATTGGAAAAGAGTCACATGAGCATTTCATATTCATTGTTATACATATGTTGACTGAATGAAATGTTTGTTTGTCTTACCTTTAGATGAAAACGTGATATATGATGATTATGAAAAATACAAAGATGAGAATCATATGTTATATGCGTGATGTGTTGCATGAATTGAGTGAGCAATCGATGATGGTTACCTCATTAAGTTCGCAAAACTCACCAAAATTGCAACGTTGACTTTTTAGGACCTAGAGACGATATTAACTACTGGGGGATGCTATAAGCATTATAGACTGGTACTTTTGGGAAAGAGAAGAAATGGCTTAAAGGTTGGTCAGTTAGGTTTGGACTGATTAGATAAATTTTTTATGTATTTCCTCTTTCATGTACCACTTTTTGTATTAGGCCATAATGTTGTATAAGTATGAATGTTGAAAGATACATTGCAGACATTTGGCTTTTATGAAATGAAATGAAGAAATTTGGTTTTAAAATATTGTGACTTTCCTTATGAAGTTTTATAAGAAAATAAAGATAGAAGATGCCATGTTAAGTGAATGTTGTGATTGAACGTGGCGCATCATTATCATAGGTTATGTATTGGAATGTCCACAGGGCGTCCCGATATGTACCCTAAGGTAACGGGGCAAGACATTGGGTGGTATCAGAGCCAGGTTTGGCATCTGTTGGGATATATAGGATATTAAGCATGAAATATCTTGAGAAATGAGGATAATGATTGAAGTTATTGTTTATTATAGGTCATCTACCATAGGTGATCAAGTGAGGGAACCAACTAACCTAGGATAGATAGGAGCCAGTAGAGAGTCCTCGGTACCTCAACCAGCGAAGATGCCTCCTAGAGTTCTCGAAAGAAGGGAGAGGAGGTATGATAGGCTACAGAAACAAGGGGCTATGGATTTTTATGGCAACACAGACCCTACTGAGGCCGAAGGATGGTTAGGAAGGACGGAAAGAGTTTTTGAGCAGATGAACTACGAGCTGGACGAGAGGTTCGACTATGCAGTGTCCTTATTGTAGGGCCCAGCTTATCAGTGGTGGAAGACTGTCCCAGGCAGTACCACCAAGCTTTTCCATCTGAAGTGGGAAGACTTTCTGAGGGTCTTTAAAGAAAACTACATGCCCAAGATCTACTTGGAATAGAAGATGAAGGAGTTCCCAGATTTGAAGCAAGGTAGGATGTTAGTGGCAAATTATGAGATCAGGTTCAACGAGCCGATGGGGTACGCTACTGCTTTGATTCCTACCGAAGAAGACAAGTGTAGGAGGTTTGAGGATAGACTCAATATGGAGATCAGAACAAGGTTGGCAATTTCAAGCTTGAGTAGTTTCACTGAGTTGAGGGCTGCTTCGATTAGAATTGAGCAGCTACTGAGAGAGGGACAAGTAGAGTCCGAGCAAAGATCTAGAATGAGGAGCTCCAGTGAGAGTCATAGTGTTTCTAGCAGAAGATTCAGTAAGTGCCAGAATCGAGCTTTCAAACCACCAGCTGGATTAAGGCAGTCAGGATTCAGACAGAGGGGTGGTTTTGTACAGTCCAGCAGTGGAAGAGGTACAGTGCAGAGTTAGTTGCCTCCATGTGAGCATTGTGGGAAGAGGCACGGTGGTGAGTGCTGGAGATTGTATGGGGCTTGCCTTAGATGCGACTCCTTTGAGCACCAGATTAGAGATTGTCCTGCTGCTATAGGAACTCAGTCTGGTATGAGTGGAAGATTTGGGAGTGAAGCTACTGTCCAGCAGAGTCGAGGTAGTGGATTGGGACAGAGAGGCCGAGGTAGAGACAGAGTAAGCTCTAAGAGTGCTTCTGTCAGGACTAAGGTACAGAGCAGCTGACCCCAATCCCAAGATAGAGTCTATGCTGTGACTAGGCAGGAGGCACAGGACTCTCCAGATGTCATTGCAAGTGTGTTACTTATTTATGAACATGAAGCATTTGCATTGCAAGATCTAGGATCTACGCATTCATTTATCGCACCGCATCTGGCATCTAGGCTGCATTGTGATAGGAAGCTATTACAAAATGGACTAGAGGTAAGTACACTGATAGGTAGTACTACAGTTATAGGAGAGGTCTGTAAGGGGTGCTTGATTCAGATTGATCAAGCAGAGTTGGAGGCAGATCTTATTATACTATAGCTGAGAGAGATAGATATTATCTTAGGTATGGATTGGCTCACTACTCATAGGGTTGTCATGAACTGCTATACCAAGGAGGTAGTACTAGAATCTCCTGGTCAGTCGAGGATAGTATTTAGAGGAATTAGTCAAGTAGTGCCAACCAGGATGATATCCTTCATGAGTGCATTAAGGTTGATACAGGGTGGATGTGAGGCTTATCTGGCCCACGTCATTGAAACCCGAACTGAACTGAATGTGCAGGACATTCCAGTGGTTAGGGAATTCCTGGATGTGTTTCCTACAGAGCTACCTAGTTTACCTCCAGATCAGGAAACGAACTTTACTATTGATCTAGTTCCAGGTGCTGCTCCTATATCTATTTATCCATATGGGATGGCACCTATGAAACTGAAGGAGTTAAAGGCTAAACTATAGGAGTTGTTGGAAAAGGGTTTTATTAGACCCAGTGTTTCGCCTTAGGGAGCTCCAGTGTTGTTTGTAAAGAAGAAAGACGGAACATTAAGGTTATGCATCGACTATAGGCAGCTGAATCGGGTGACAGTGAAAAATAAGTACCCGTTTCCTAGAATTGATGATTTGCTTGATCAGTTGCAGGGAGCTTAGGTATTCACTAAGTTGGATTTGAGATCGGGGTACTATTAGTTGAAGATAGCAAAGGCTGATGCACCTAAAAGTGCATTCAGGAGTAGGTATGGGCACTTTAAGTTTTTAGTTATGCCT
Source organism: Erythroxylum squamatum (assembly GCA_025629845.1). NCBI lineage: Eukaryota > Viridiplantae > Streptophyta > Magnoliopsida > Malpighiales > Erythroxylaceae > Erythroxylum > Erythroxylum squamatum. Next base: position 16,169,443 of record JAOTBA010000007.1, read on the forward strand.
TTTGCGCTAACTAATGCCCCTGCAGTATTTTATGGTGTTGGGACCTGTTTCTAGAGCCCAACATCTGGAGTCATAAAACATGATCTTCATTACCCCGTATTTTCGAAGCCCAACTCTTGCTTTGATACCACAACTATTAGGCCCCATTTTTGGAGCCCAACCTTCGTAGTCATAAAATGTGAACATATTACCCTGTAGGGTTATTTCAATAAACCCTCATTAGCCATCATCCCATAAAGGTGGCACGCCCCCACCAACCAGTCGCCATAATCAAACTAATTTCTCCTATTTCAGAATAGATTTTTGGGAATCTTCAAACCATAATTACAATTTGACTTCTTCTGAACATTTATATCTCTATGTCTCTAGTTTATTTTGAAGTAAGAATCATCTTATTCGGAGCTCTATAGATCAAAATATGATTGCAATACCAAAGTATGTTCATAACCAATTCATGCTCTTCCAACCAATTCCCTCACATTCTTTCCATCTATCTTTCCCGATTCAATACCAAATGCTATCAATTTGTTTATGGAGAGATAAAAAAATGTGTTAGAAATCTATTGGTTCAAAAATCAGGTCATTTGGAGGTCGGATGACAAAGTTATGGCCAAAAGAATCAAATATGTTCAGAGCTAGAAAACCTTCTGGTGGCGAAATGTTAGTGGAGTGATGAAAGAAACAAGGTGTGATCGCACCTGAGGCTACTCTTAGGGTACGATCGCACCTATGCTTGTCACAATCGCACCCGAGGCTGGGTGCGGTCACACCTTTCTTTTTCATGAGCGCGACAAAGCTATCCTGTATAATATATGCTCTGCAACATCCTAACTTGTAATGGTCATATCTCTCAACTCCCATATCCAAAAATCACCTACTTTATACCGTTGGAAAGCTATGAAGATAAGCTACTTTCAAGAAAACATATTTGCCTAGTTCTACTTGGATTAATCCAATTGTTCCCTTGAATTCAGAACACACATTTTTACCCCTATGAAAGACTATAATTATGTCCTCGATCATATTATACTTGTTTTGGGGCAATTGGCATAACTTTTACTAGAGATGTCAAATTAAGGTCATTCTAGGATGGTTTCGAAGAGATTTTCTAGATCTACAACTTTCGTGAAGATCAGAGAGGAGAAATTTTTTGAGACAAAACTCCCTTCAAAGCATCTCCAATGGTTCCTACATCCATTTTAACATCACTTTAACTCATAATCTTCCTAAACTCACCTCTTCTAATGCAATATCACTTCTTAACCATTCAACTACCAAATTGATTTCATTAAACTCTCAATTCTCAACTCATATGACTCATCACATTCAACAAAACATCTCATCATTCATAATTCCTATCTTTCTTTTACGTAAAATCTCACTTATGTGTGTGTATATATATATATATATATATATATATTTATTTATTTATCAACAATTCATATTCAAAAATCATCTCAAGTTGATAACTTCTTCAAATATACCTAATTTCAAGTTACCTCACACATACACAATTCATATTTCATTAACACCAAATGATAAGAGTTTACAAAGCTTTAATGGCATTTCAAGCCACATTACATCATCGGTATCAAAATCCAAAATACAAAAGATACAAAACCCAATAATCCTTGAAATGCATGATACGCGGTTTGTCTTTGGATTAATCCCTTAAAAACTGAGTCAAAAATTTATTCCAAGGATTGCAATATAAAATGCAACCTCAGATCATCTCACTTAATCGGAACCTAGCGCAATGGATCTAAGCTAGCCTAATTATCAAGCAATGCAAACTAAAATGATTAAAAGGGGGGTTTTGAATCTTTGATAAAACTCACTAAATTTAACTAATTGAAAGAAAAGTATATAAAAACGGTATTTTTGGATTTTTGGGAAAAGGAAATTGAAAACTCAAACAATGGTCAAATATGATAAAATCCTGTTGAAAACGAGCTTTGGTTATCTTAGCTCAAACAAATCTTTTTGGGAGTAAAAATCACTAAGTTTTCAAATTATAAACCTTAAAGAATTCTTTAAGTCCAAGGTTTTAATCAATGAATTCCATTTCTTAAAACCTTGTTAAATGCATCTTAGTGTGTGTAATGGATAAGTTAATGCAAGTGGTCAATTAGGATCAAGCATCTTCTCAATATCAAACACAACTAGGTAGATAAAAGAGAATTAATACAATCACCAAAAAGACATATAGGAGACTTCATATATTAAAGCTCCAAGTTCTACATAAACAAATCCATAACACAATAAATTGTTCAACACTTGATTAAACTATAATCAAGAAAAATCCAACTACAAAGCATAAATCCTAACTCAGGAGTTCATACAAAGGCAGTTAAACATAAATGAACTACTCCCCTTTGAAGCCCATTGAACTCAAGTCATCTCTACATCTTCAAGAGGAAATGGTGCTTGGCCATGCATCACTTCTGGAGCACTCACTACTGTAAATACACCGATAGCATCCATGGCACCAGCGACGGACAATGAAGGCGATGATGAAATATTGAAAGGGATGATGGATGAAGGTCGAGAGTGAGAGAGATGAGAGGTGTGTGTGTTCGGCTCGCTCTATGTCGTGTGTTGTCTGATGTCTCCTTCTAACCTAATTTAGCAGGTTTTTAAGTAATGGATCGGTGGAGGTCGAGCAGTGAGAGATTTTTTCAAATATGGTTCGGGTTTTTGACGATTTGTCATGGCGTACTTTTCTCGAAAGGTTTTTGCTCTTTGCTGGATTCTTTTCCGCGGTGAAGTAATTAATCTTCGCTGCAGCAAACTTTTCCCGAAAGTTTAGCCTGGATTCTTCATGTTTCGCTGCGGCGACAGGTCTGCTTTGCCGCGGCGAACATCCTGTAGAGCCTTTGCTCTTGTTGACTTCACTTCAGCACATCTTTTGACTCCCTTCTCCTTGAGATTCCTACAATGACAATAGCAATTTGCAGTATCAATTGTTCTAAAAAAAATAATAGTGCAATTAATATCAATTTGTAACAATTTTTACTATCAAATTGCATAAAATAAAAGTACACACTCAAGGATT
>JAOTBA010000007.1:16205182-16217618 GCA_025629845.1 Erythroxylum squamatum
CACATACATGTTCATAACATATATATATAGGAATTCATGGCATTTACATAAATCAATCATTCATATAATAACCATATACCTTGTGCATAGTCTCCTTCGTTCTTCAATTCTCTACTCGTCGAGTTGTCGTAAACCACAACGACCAAAACAGATTGTCTCCAACAGTATCCACGCAGAGATCAGAGAAACTAACCGTCAAACTCTTTGATCCGGAATGGCTAGAACAATGACAAGAGTGCTACTCTCTTCTTTGTTCTATAGATAGCAACGTGAAGGAGAGGAAGAAAAAGATGAAGCTTAGGAGAAACTTGAAAGATGATGAGAATAATGATAGAATCATGAAGAATAAGGCTTACTTAACAATTTTTCACGACTCTCTTCATCTTACTAGCCTTTTTTCTTGTTATCTTTTATTTTTTTTTTGTCTTTTGTCATTTAAAGACAATAAATGCAATAAGACAAAATACAACACTTTAAAGAACTCATCTTCTTCATCTTACACGTTACACCTCTTTATATATATATACACTGAGGTGGTCTAGTCACACTGGGGTCGGTCTTACCAGGTTTCGAGTGTGGAAAAACACCGATATACTATTTCAGCAATATCGATGTCGCGATCTCATCGGGACATATGCCAATCTCATTGGGATCCATTTGGTTCTAATGCTCTCCATATAATAAATATCTATCCAAAACCATTTTATGAATCCTCTGAGTCACTCTTATATGTGTGACCCATTAGGTTTTCGGTTATGTTGGCCACTTGGATTAACACTTAATCCAAGCAAGTCATGAGCAGCGTCTAGCAACACATCATGACCCTCAATTGGTTGGAAAGTAAGTAGTTTGACGAACGAACTCGTACTCATCACGAACCATCTCAAGAACCCTCCCATAGACAATTGCTGTTCAATTCATCCTTTTACCATGCTATACCCCACTTGGTTATGAGTATGGGCAAAGTGTTAACTCTCACTAGATTGACTATGTCAAATCTAGTCCAAGTGATATCAGTTCTCGTCCTGGGAATCATTACTCTATATGTCAATGAAGACATTGTTCATGACACATGTACCCCAGCCAGATATTTCCAAGTAATGACCCTAACAAGAGGTTGTGGGTATCATCTTCTGCTATCACAGAAGTGATGAATCCTCTGTTAGCTACTCAATTACCTTATAATACCTCAAGTTGTACCTAATCACCACCCTATGAGCGACCTCTGTAAGGCAACAAGGAATATAGTCAAAGCATAAAATCAGTATCCAATATATCCTTGAGTATCTCAAGTCTAAGGATACTTGCACCATTGCTATGATGAGTTTATCACTAACATTAGAATAGGACATCAATATCTTGATCTCATGGTAGGTCATCCAATGTACTTACTACCTCTAGTAAGCTTTCACATCTCAACTCTAAACATCTTATGTTTACGGTTTATGAGATCCACTGCTTGATCAAATCAAAGAGTTTGACATGTGCTAGTTTATCCGAATTAACGATGTCCAGTCTCATTGATCCTATGACTAGGGATAATTTAGACACTGATATAATTGCACATGATAGGAATCTCAATAGTATGATCACATCATGATTTCCTTCATGCTATGTCATATATCATGGACTTCATTAATTTGCTTATATATCAATATCAATTCATAAATAATGAACACCAAGTTAATGAAATATTCATTTCTTTATTATTGAAAATAAAGTCTGTATACAACTTTGTACAAAACACGCTAAAGGAAATTGCCTTTAGGGCACTACTCAAACAATAATAAGTTTTTTTCTTCTTAGAAAACACCTTCACGAAAGATGATATAAAATTTTCAAGAAAAGAGATAGATTGTGTAAGGAGCCTATCAAAAATTATTTTTGCATCACTGAGCTATGTACAAAGGTCAATATTGATAAAATGTTATTTTGATATATTAATTAGAATTTTCTCTTTTTTTGGATATATTTTAGTTTATCAAATTCCCCTACACCGAACTCATACATTTCCTTAAGCATACATCTATTCAGTATGTCAATTATCTTCATAACAACCTCTCATCTTCTTTCTTTTTATCCATAAATATCCAAAAGCTAATTCACATTAAAGGTTCAGGATAAAATAACAATCTAGAGAATAAGCACTCATAGGACACATTGTTAGAATTTAAATACAACATCTCATCAATTCCATCAAAATCAAATGAAACAAGACTTGACACCCTCTCAAGGATTTCACTCTATACACTCTAAGTGTTTGGGGTTCATTAAGCTCTCAAATCAAAGCATACTGAGTTATTTCCATAAGCTTGCTCAAGAATCATTTCTCCATCACTTAACAAAAATGAACTTAATGCATACATCAAAGGGACTATATAAGGTTTGTAACTTAGCTTAGGTAAAGTATGACAAAAAGAAGATTTTTTGTTAAACAAATTGAAAGAAATCATACAAACTCATTTGCAAAATTTTTCAACTTAAAATAAATCCAAAACTCATTTGATTCAAATAGCATCCCTTTCAATCACCCTTTATTTTTCTTTTCTTCTTCTTTTTAAATAAGAACATCAAAGAGGAGATATTTTTTTATTGTCCCTTAATAAAAAAAGAAAATTAAAATAATGCAACTAGAATCAATTAATTTAATTTTCATGGAAATAGCCAAAATCCTATTCAAATGAGCTCAATACAATTCCTTCAATTTAGGGTTTCAAAATCATTAAGGGAAGTTACCTACCTAAATTGTGGTGAATCCTAAGGAGAATGTGAGTGAAATGACTTTGAGAATTGGTAAGGAAATTGAATCTACATCTTCCTTAGCAATGAAGGTAGAAAAGCACGATGATGGAGAAAAGAAGGAAGAACTTCCAACTTAAGAATCAATAAAGGTAAAAAAAAAAGGATTTATCTTCATCAATATCAATTAATGCATATGGACTCCTTTATCAAGTAGGTTGGCTAGACCAAAAGAAGAGGAATATGAAAGAGAGATCCTAGAAACCTTTACAAAGGTGGAAATCAATGTAACACTTCTAGAAGCCATCAGGCAAGTTTCAAAATATGCAAATTGTTTAAAAGCACTATGCATAAATAAAAGGAAGTTAAAGGACAAGGAGAGAATACTTTTGGGTAAGAATGTATCAACCGTGATAGATAGAAAATTACTAGAAAAATGCAAAGATCCATCTATGTTTACACTTCCATGTGTTATTGGTAATATGAAAATTAAGCATGCCATGCTAGACTTAGGTGCATCTATTAATGTCATGCCATATTTAATTTACTGAGCTTTAAATTTGAACTCTTTGCTAGAAACTAATGTGATTATTCAATTAGTTGATTGTTCTTATGTACTTCCTATTGGTATTATTGGGGATTTTTAGTCTAAGTTAATGATTTGGTATTCCTATTGAATTTTTACATCTCGAAAAAGGATGGAGATAATGTTGAACATTCAACTTCAATTTTGTTGGGAAGGCCATATATGAATACGACCAAGAAGAAAATTGATGTGGATGAGGGTACTTATTTTGTTAAGTTTGATGGAGAGATAGTGAAGTTCAATATTTTTGAAGCAATGAAGTACCATAATGATTTTCAATCCATTATCATATGGTTATTGTGGATTCATTTGTGCAGGATATAATTAAAGATGAAATTGTTAAAGATGAGTTAGACTTTAAGGCTAAAGTGGAAGTGAACGAGCAAGTTGATGGAACTTGTGAAGTTGTAGAATCATTATCAACAATGCTAATAGATTCAAAAACTTTGAATGATGAACGTACTAATAGCTCATAAGAAAATCTTACCTTCTATTTTACAGGCTCCAAAGATAGAAATGAAGGTCTTACCTGATCATCTAAAGTATGTCTATTTGGGTGATGTAGAGTCATTAAGTATGATCATCTCAAAAAGGTTGACTACATGGTAAAAGGAAAGGCTAATAGCACTATATAAAGAGTACAACACTACAATTATGTAAAAGTTTTAGAAGAAGAAAAAGCCCTGTCGAGCATAACGATGTTAAACAATTGTGCTTTTCAGGGGGCAACCTAAAAATATAATTTTGTATTAATTTTGTTCTAGTTATATATATTTTTGTTTGATTATTTATGAAATTAAGTTTATTGGCTTATGGGAGAAACGGGTCTTAAAATTCCATAATATTAAATATCATAAGGCATGATCACATCTTATGTAATTCAATTTTCAGGAGTAGAGACCCTAAAATTCCATAATACTAAATCTTATAAGGTGAGATCATGTCTTATGTGATTTAGCTTTCTGGAATGAAACCCTAAAAATTTCAGAGTACTAAATCTTATAAGGTGGGATCACGCCTTATGCAATTTAGCTTTATGGAATGGAACATCTAAAATTCCGTAAGGCGAGATCACACCTTATACATATTAGTTATTTGTTGGTTTTAAAGAAACTTGTAATTATTTATTTATTTTTTAAAATAATAATAAGATAAAAAATGTTATATAATTTTTTAAAAATATTATTCTTATTATTAATTTTTTAGAAAAACAAAACAACAAAACAAAACTCTAATTCTTTTGTCTTTTTTCCAGCATCTAACCTAAGTCTTGTCTTCCAGTAGTTGTAAACATCCCACCCCGCGACCAACCCACACTAGAATTGTGTTAATGTTATATTCATTTTTCCTTCATTTTTATTAATTACTTTTTGTTTCTTTACTTTCATTTTAATTATTAGATTGTTTTCATTATTTTTTGAATTATTTTTCTATTTATACTTGTCTTCATTATAGGACGTTCTAAAAATACTCTCAGGATGGCAGCAAAGGGAAAGTCTACGGTAAATCCAACTACACAAGCTCCCACAAAACCTACCATAAGTACCCATCAGAGTATGTTCGAATAGCCAAAGGATATGTTAGATTGAGAAAAAAAAGAGACAATTTAGTTATGTGTCACTTGATAACTTTATGTCCACAAACACCATAGTACATCTACTTTCAAATGCTCACACCTCAAGGAAGTCTTCTAATTTGTGCTTTATTTTTATTGATTGTTTTTGTAAGATGTGAGTATCTTGTACACACATTAGGGAAAAAGTATGATTTAGGAGAAAATCTATATTATGACGAACTTTATGATTTGTGCTTGAACTCATGAATACTATGATTTATATGTTAATTATTTCTTACGATAGCTTTATAATTTTATGATTTTTTTTTATAAAATATCCTTAAGTTATGGTACATTTTCAATTTAAGAAATAATACATGAGCGAGACAAACATGATTATTGTTTTTCATTAAATTATTTTAAGTATCTCAATGGATTTGTTGAATGAAAGTATGCAAGAATTGATGCATTTTTTACATCTATGTGAGCTTTGATCCTAAGAGCATTAATCACATTTGTGTTTATACATATCTTTTTATTATATGTTGTCAAACATAGCTTTTTATGCTAAAACATGGTTTTGAATACACGTTGAGACCACATTTTTGATGAATTTGTGTATAAAGATGATAAGAGAACTTAGGATAACCATTTTTGACCTAAGCACACCTACCTTACTTTATTATCCCTAGAAAACCAATTTGAGTCTTACCCTTTCTTTTCTTACATACAAGCCACTTTATATATTATGTAGGGAATCTTTGCAAGATAGGATTAAACTAGGTTTAGAGTAGGACAATAATAAAAAGAGACATTCTCCACCTCTCCATAATCATCAATCAGTTTTCATCTTAGTTTTCTCTCAAATTTCATCTTTCTTCTATCGTTGGTGTTGAAACTTAAGCCATATATGGCTAAACTTAAATATTTCGATTTAGGAGGATTCAAAACACTATTTGTAACCTTATGAGGTTTTGTTCTAAACTTTTATCAATTTGATGCAATCCCCACTTTTCATCCCCTAAAACAAAAAAAACATTAATTTTCCTATTTAAGCACAAAATATATTCAAAATAAAAAAGATAATTCCAATTAATATATCAAAATAACATCTTATCAAATTCCCCACACCGTACTCATGCTTCTCCTCAAGCATACATCAATTCAATATATCAATTATCATTGTAACAACCTCTCATCTTCTTTCATGTTATCCATAAATATCCAAAAGCTAATTTACATTAAAGGTTGAGGATAAAATAACAATAAAGAGAATAAATACTCGTAGGGCATATTGTTATAATTAAGACATAGCATCTCATCAATTCCATCAAAACCAAATGAAAAACAAGACTTGATATCTCAAGGATTTTACTCTATAGACTCAAAGTGTTTAGGATTCATTAAGCTCTCAAATCAAAGCATATCGAGTTATTTCCATAAACTTACTCAAGAATCATATCTCCATCACTTAACAAAAATGAATTTAATGCCCACATCAAAGGGACTTTACAAGGGTTGTAACTTGGCTTAGGTAAGGTATGAAAAAAAAAAGCTTTTTAGTTAGACAAATTGAAGGAAATCATACAAACTTATCCGCACAAGTTTTCAACTTAAATCAACTCAAAGCTCATTTGATTCAAATAACATCCCTTTTAATCACCCCTTTTTATTTTTTCATTTTTCTTTTTTTAAACAAGAACATCATAAAATAAATCTTTTATTTTTACTTCTCCCTCAATAAAAAATAAAAAATCAAAATAATGCAACTTGAATAAATTAATTTACTTATCATGGAAATAGTCAAGATCCTCTGCAAATAAGCTCGACAGAATTCCTTCAATTTAGGTGTTCAAAATCATTAAGGATGTCAACAACAAGAAAGGTAAAGGTGGCTTGTAACAAGGTTATTATGCAAGAAAATAAAGGATAAGGCTCAAATTGGTTTTCTAAGGATAAACAGTAAGGTAGGCTTGTTTACGTGAAAAAAGGTCATCCTAAATGCCCTTATCATCTTTATACACAAATTTACCAAAAATGTGGTCTCAACACGTATTCAAAAACAAGTTATAACATAAAAAGGCTATGTTTGGTAACACATAACAAAAAGATAGGTATGATCACAAATGTGATAAATGCTCTTAGGCTCAAAGCTCACACAGGTGTCAAAAACGCATCAAGTCTTGCACACTTTCATTTGACAATTCCAATGAGATACTTAAAATAATTTAATGAAAACACTAATCATGCTTATCTCTCTCATGCATTATTTCTTAAGCCAAAAATGTACCCTAATTTAAGGATTATTTATAAACAACTGTCAAAAAATTATGAGGTTATCATGACGAATAGTTAATATATGAATCATAGTATCTGAGTCCAAGCAAAGTCACAAAGTTCATCATAATATAAACACTAACTACGCCACACCTAAATCATACAATCTTCCTAATATATGCATAAAATTCTCACATTTCATAAAAATAATAAAATTAAAGCACAAAGTAGAAGACCACCCTGAGGTGTGAGCATTGGAAAGGAGATGTACTATAGTATCGGTGGATATAGAGGTACCACCCTTATGAATTAGAGCAGAGCATCCAAATTCTTCTAAACTTTAGAAATTTTGCATTCCAATATTTTCAATCGAAAATGATACCCATATTGAATTGTTGGGGTCGGAAGATATAAAGGTGGTGGAATGTTGCATTGATGATGAACCTCTCTAAGGGCGATCACATGGTATAAGACAAAATGTTCTCCTTTGTTGCTCGAGTACACCTATCCTGCTTAAGCAAGTCCTATATAAAGGTTCCATCTTATAGGCAATATACATATTAGTGTCAGTCATATCAAACAAATTCAGATTAGTGGTTAGATGTGTGATAAGGAAACCAAGGCATAAATTCTTGTTAGAAGAAAGAACAATGTCAAATTGCATTGCCAACCAAGAACCTAAATTGACTCGTACTTTGTTCACCATGCACTAAATAAAGAACAACTTAGCTTTAATGCAGGTACACACTCTAGCCTTCCATCCTAAATAATTGAAGACTAAGAAATGCTGCATATAGATCCACTCCATATCATTAAGATAACTATCCTTAGATTTACTTGGATGATAAACAAATAGGTCAGAAGACATTGATTTCCATGCTTGAAAAGAATTAAACTCACCACAGTCCACGACAGATTCTTTATACTGATTCAAATTAGCGTATTCTTCATCCATTAACCCTAAGACCAAATTAAAATTAGTGATACTCAGTTTGAATTCTACACCCATTAATCTGTATTGTATCACATTAGGATTATGCAAAGTAAAATTGTCTGGTTTATCAAATTTAAAGGTAGTATAGAACTCCCTAATTAATTCAATAAAGATTGCACAATGAATCAACGCAAGATATTTCCAACTCATGTCAATAAGTAAATCATCAAAATTTTCTTTAATTTGCAAATCCTCTAAGGAGGAGTAGTGTACATACTTACCTATATTAATATGTTGGTATTTAATAGCAATGTAACATTGTTTGCATTTTGCAGTGTTGAAAGTGAGATAATCACACAAGCCCAACTCAACTGGTGGCAAAAGAGGTGCCTTTGCTATCCTAGAAAGTTCCTTTTGGTACTAATTTCAGGGCCTACGGCAGATTGATATTGTGCAGTTGCATTTACCGGCTACTTTTTTTTGCTACAGTCCTGTAGTAGCTTTAAAACTTCCCATAATAATGACAAGTATAAAAATAAAAATATTCCAAAAAATAAATATAAAATATAATAATTATTAAAATGAAAATGAAAGGAAAGCTACTAAAAGTAATTGATAAAAATGAAATAAAAATAAATAAATAAAATGGAACTATAAAATAATACTAAAATGTGTTGGTGGTGCGTGGCTACTGTTGGGCAAGTCTCCTGCTACCTGTCATTGGTGGGGTTGAGCAAACGTTTGGCTGGTGTTAGCTACGTAGTGAAATGTTGCAGGAGTGGAGTGCAGTGTGTTGGTGTTATTGGCTAGAGCTGATCGTTTTGAGGAGCTGCATAGGTTGCGTCTACTAGTGCGACTTGCTAGAGCTAGGTTGGTGTTGCCACAAACGTTGCTTGATCTGTTGGATGGTGCGTCTTGAGTGTGTCGCAAGTTTGTATGGTTGGCTAGAATGGAGTGGTTTGCATGCGCTGCCTGGTGGACAACTCTCCTGCTGCCTGCCGTTAGTGGCGTCTGGGGCCTGGTGTTGTTGTGGAATACTGTTGGTGGATGTTGCTGTTGTTTTATGCCCTACAGTCAATCGCTTTGGTTGTAGTTTAGTGACAAATTATTTAAAGATATTCTTTATCTTATACATGTTTAGATGTATATGATAAAGTCCATGGGATAATTGTACATTGCAAATGAAATTATAATGAGATTATAATTATGATATTCGTATTGCATTTATGTATTATTCCTAAATGTTCCTAGTCACTGTTCAATTAAGATTAGACATTAATAAAACGTAAAAAGACTAGCACACGTTTTGTTTTTCCTTATGAAGAAAGTAGTCAATCTTATAGGCTAAAGTATAAAGATACTTAAACAAACGTATAAGTGCTTGCTAGAGAACAAGTTCATTGAACAAACCTGATATGGGAAATTCATTTGGAACTTTACTTATATGTCCAGAGAATTTTCATTGTGGTGATTGCATAAGTGATCCTTTGATTTGATTTCATCAAAGTTATCTTGTATGGGGATTGCTATATTTTGATATTACTTATGATCTATTTAATCATAGGTTGTTTAATCGGTAGTCATTAGATGTAGCATGAACTATATGGAGATAATTGAGTGATCAAGATAAGATTCATCACCCTAAAGTAATTAGGGAGAATGTTCCATTGTTCTCGATTAGTATTGACTCGGAAAATCCTTGGCCAAGGTGAAATGACGCTTTGTAAATAGTTTACAAATATCATTAATTGAATCAATAGCTGGAAGAGAACTAATATGATTAGATTAAAAATATAGTAGACATTAATTCCATACTCTATGTCCAATCGGAACATTGTATGATGAAATGATTGAATTATATGAAAAATTATGCACAAAAAGGTTAGACAAAACCACTTTAACATTCTTAAATATTTGGGTGGTCATGATGCGTTGCTAGATGCCAATCTTAATCTATGATTATAAATTGTTTAATTGGATAATTAAAGATAAATTAAAAGGAATTTTAATTTATCTCATTTTAATTTTGAATTAAAATTAGATTTTATAATCATTGCCAACATATTTGGGAACCTAATGGGTCTCACATATAGAATGGGTTAAAGAGAGCAAAGTTAATTTAATCAAGTTGGACTTGATTGGAAAGTTTGAGAAACTTTATGATTAAATATGAGATATTTAAAAAAAAAAGGAACAATATGCGATATTAAATCTTACATAATTGGTATTTAATTAGAATTATTTGTAATTCTAGTTAAAATTTAGTTGAAATTAGAATTTAATTTCAATTAAATTACTAAAACGTCCAAAACTTATTATAAATAGGCTTAAGCTCTATAGAGCTAAGACTTCTGGCTTAACCCTCTCTGTAAGAGTTACAGAGTTCTCTCAACCTGCTCTGTAGATACTGTTAGAGGCCAGACGCTTGTGTGGCTGTGGTGGTTGAGACGGATCAGTTTCGGGAACAGTTCGAGGGATACGACAAGATAAAGATTAAGCTTCGGAATAAGGTACGAATTAAGTTTCAGCTTTATTATGGTTTGTATTAATCATTTTATAGAATTAAAAAGACCTTAGTTTTTGGGAAATCAAAGGTTGTGAAAAGGTTTTGTAATTATTCCGCTACGATCGGGATTGGATCTCAACCTAGTTTCCTAACGAGAAGAGCATGGATCCTTAGAAGCACTATCAAGATGGGCCTATTAGAGTAAAGGATACAAGAAAAGGAAAGATCCCTTTTGTTAAGTTGGAGTTGTTTGACATAGATGGAGCATGTTCGTAGGTTGGAGGCAGGGACGGAGTTACTCGGGGCCCAGTGGTGCATTGGGCCCCCAAGATTTTAAGTACTAAATAACTCAAATGGAGGAGAGTTCAGTCCCTGGAGAGGAGTATCTCCCCTGTTGCAAGTTGTCTCGTCAGATTTAGCTATGGGGAGATTGTTGCTGGGGCATATGCAATTTCTCTAAAGGTACTATTACAGTGTGAAAATGTTTTTATACTCCGCAATGAGTTGTTTCTCTGTTTGAGATTTTCATTTGTTTTGTTTCAATGAGTGGGTAGAGTTTTGGGAAGAGGAGCTCTGAGCTTTGTTTTCAGGGGTAGAGTTGGATTGAGGAGTACCGTGGCTATTAAGAAATTAGATAACGAGGACAAGGAGTCTTCTAAGACATTTTGTTGAGAATTGATGATTGCTTTTGATTTATTTGTTAATAATCAAATTGTCATTACTTTTATCAATTGTTACAGCTACAGTGGAAAGAGTTTTTTCCGCAATGAAAATTATCAAGAGTTCACTTTGTAATAAAATGGGAGATGACCTATTGAATGATTGTTTAATGTGTTACATTGAAAGAGATGTATTTACAAATATTAACAATGATCTTGTTATGAAAAGATTTCAATCTATGAAAAGTAGGCGAGGATCATTGTAATTTTAACTATTTTATATTCTTAATAAAAATTTATTTTTTATTTAATTTTGATATGAAAATTATTGTTAAATCTATATTTTATTTGGGCCCTCCTATCTTAAATTTCTGGCTCCGTCGCTGCCTACCACCACATCTCCTCCTCGGCAACACAGCGTTGTTTGCCACAATCTTCATACGTTTTGTCGTAGCATTGTCGTGCTTGAATTTGATGAGAGTTATTAGTATGCAGAGCCGACCCTGGGCAGGGGCTAGCGGGGCACCTTCCCAGGGCCCACTATAAGAGGGGGGGCCCTTAGCCCCTCTCTATGCCAAGTTATTGAAGTTTTTTTTGGATGCATCCCATGACTCTTTGGTTCAAGAGCAACGCATTGAAGAATTGAAGTTTTATCGAATGACATGTGTCTACCGCTGTCAACCATGGCCATTGACTATAGCTACTATAAACTTTAACGTTACTACAATGTTAAAGTCATTAGTAACGTTAAAGTCATTTAATGGCTTTTAATGTTAACATAACGTTATAATTAATATTTTTTTAGTATAGGTAATTTGTGGTCCCCTATGCTTATAAATAGTTTTGAAATATTTAATTATATTTTTAACTTCTAATTTCTTTATTTTCATCAATATATATATTTGAGGTACTCCAACTCAAAAATTAGCAGCAAAAAATTTTACGATTCTGTCTTCGGAGTTCTGAATATAATTTAAAAGTAAAGTTTATGATTTTTTTAATATATTTTTACTCTTTGTTTTTTATTTTTAATATTAGATATTAAATTTTGTTATTTATGTTTTTCCTGTATCACAGATATAATACCATTTATATATCTTTGGGATATATTGTGAAGCTGTTGGAGTTTGGTTGTGCCTGCATACTTCTTCCAGTTCCATACAGGTGCTTTTGTTCTTTT
>JAOTBA010000007.1:16276542-16292088 GCA_025629845.1 Erythroxylum squamatum
CTACTGGAGTCGTTTACAATTCAATACAGAAACATTCTCTACTCATTGTTTACATTTCCAGAAGTTTGATTCTATCAGTATTCCGTATCAGACTTTTGTGTACTTCAACATATACAGGCCTTGTTTTGTTTTTGGATACAATGGGACTCAAAAGTGAGCATAAAACTTTAGGGGCAGGGGGCAGCTTCAATCTTACTCGAGCTCCAGCTTGTCAACAAAACTGTATAAACCTATATGCCTTCAAAGTTTGATGATTTTGACCTTCTTGAAAGTAGATCCTTCTTGAAACTAGATTCTTTTTGGAAACCTGTTTATTCACTGTGGATATTGACATAATTGTTGATTGACACACACATGCATGGTTTTTGACCATGATTCGGAGAAGAATAATTGTTCTTATTATTCTTGGGTTTTGTTGTTTTTACAGATATGTAGTCTAGAACAGATAACTGATGAGTTGAAAAATCGTTGCCAAAACTTGTACAAAGGATGTAAGAGGTTCCTGTAAGTGTTTTCATCTTTCCTTACAAGTTCTTCACTGCCTCTTGATTCTCATATCACTTCTAGTTCATGTGCTTTGATTTGTCTATACAAGCATTTTTGGGCTCATAATTGACTTTGATGAATGTAGTATTGATATCCATAGGCCCTAAAAGTTGGTAGAAAAGTCCTTATAAATTAATTAATGCATTCATCCATGTTCCTTTCTACATTTTTTTTCCATTTCTAACCTCCTTGTCGACGAAGCTTCTCCATTGCATGATGTGGTACTGGGATGGATCTTTAGTGATATTGTCTACAAGTTGATTGATGTGCAAATTAGACATTTTCCAGCTTAACATTTATTGTTTTTATAGGTTATTCTATTTATGTCCTATTTCTCTTGTACAATGTTTGTATCTACCTGTTTGGGTACACACTGTCGGCAAGGTGATTATTTTGTATGAACTTTATGGACAGATGGTAGGTATAAGGAAAAATGAGGAATATGAAAGTTCTTCTTGACAGGACTTTCATCTAAATTAGCAGCTAGACTTAAATAAATTGTGGATCTCAAACTTAAGCACCACAAAGTTTTAAAATTATAGGGGCAATCTGGAATGAAAGCTCAGCTTTAAGGACCATTATTGCCTCTGCTGGAAAAACGGTTTTTATAAATTTAAAATCTCTTATTGGAAATGAATTATTGTGAAAAAGTGAAGAAAGATAAGTACTTGCTAGCAATATAATTGGTGTATTTGCAAACAAAATTAGAACTTTATAAGAACAAACAGCCAAAGCAGAAGGGATGTTTACGTTTAGGGACTAAAATTGTGTTTGAACAAGGATTAATCATTCGTAATGAGTAGTATTGAGTTTCTATTTTGCTAAAAATATTTGGTAAGCGAGAAAAGATCACAACTTGATTTGTTTGTACATGAAAAGTTGAGATTTTTGTGTGATCAGAACTATCTTGTCCTTTGCGGTTTGGTAGGTGGAAATTTAAGTTGAAGGGCTTGTGAGAGAAGTTTGGGTTCATGGTGCTGTTAGGGCCAATGATAGCAATAATACTAGGCCTAGGATATGGAGGGTGTATTCACGTAGAAAGAAAGAGGGTGATGTCAGAGAGAGTTAGTTAGAATATGGGCTGAGGTGGCACAAGAAATAACAGAATGTACGAAGGATAGCTAAGAGGAGGGGGTAGTGAGGAGAGAGGGCATTGAGGTAGTGAAAGAATATTGTGACAGAGAAAGAAAATATTCTTTCCCTGAGGAGCAGCCATTGCTCTGGTTTGTGAGTGATCATCGGTTTATTTGTAATAGCTGTGTTTTTACTGATTTACTATCAATAGTATTCAGATCTCTAGTCATTCAAGCTAGAGGATCTAACAGGTGCTTAATTGAAAAGATAGTGAAAAATCTATTTATGGTCTAAAGAAATCTTGTCCTGGTGTGAACTTCTAGTTATGTCTTATTGTCAAATGATCTTCTTATTTATGTGGATTTCTCATACCCTCTTGATGCCTTTTGACATTTACTTTTATTGATAGAAGTGAGTTAGATACCAAAACGGTCATTCTCCTTTCCTTTTCTTTTTGTTACTGCAGCAATTTTTTTCCTCAGACTTTTGATTTGTAAAGTATTAATTTTACAAAAAGTTACTTATATCTTAATCATTTCCACAGGGCAGTTCTTGGAGAAGCATGTAATGCTGATACTGCCTTTGCAGATTCTTTAGAATTATTTGGTGGTGGGCAAGATGATCCTGTCAGTGTTTCAATAGGAGGTTGTTTAACATTTTATTTTTAAATGCACTTGCTATTGGAATTGGCTACGATCTCTCCCTCTTTCTCTTTCTCTCCCAGACACACACACATTCACATATACACACCCATGCAGACAAATAAACAAACACGCTGAAACACACTTAAACTTACACTCACACATGCACATACACTGATGGATAGACACATAAGCATGCAAAGGATGCTTTTTCGAGGGATGAGGAAGGGAAAGTAAGCAGGGATGTAGGTTTTGCTATCTAGAAGGGATAAAATAATTTTAAGTCTTGGATCCTGGGTTCCCGTGATCTGTTACACAATGGACTTAAAATCACCATTTGGAGTCTATCTAGACTTACAAACAAATGATTAATTTATTCTGTATCTTCAAGACATGAGAGGCATAACTCTTGTTGCAGTTCCTTTTCAGAAATCTTTATCCTTACATAACTTAGAGGTGCAGTTCCTAACTAATATATCCGCATGCTTTCTCAATGTCCATCTTAATGACTGTGCTGTTTTATTCTTCGATTTAACTACCTACCATTTCACTAGATATCCTACACTGTCTATAACTGTTTTCTTAGTGGATGTACTGTTTTCATATCACCTTCTTCCATTTCAATGCGATACATTGGAACTGTTATATTGGTGCCGTATTGAAGCCTTCTATAAAATATAATGTTAACAAAACTTCCCCAAGTTTCTGCCTAATAGTATGTAAACCAGCTTTCAGCTAAGATTCAAGGCTTTGACATTGTATGTGCCTTTTTCTGGTAAAAAATTGCCTTGATTGATTCCACCCCTTTGTTTCCTATCACAGTTTTTGTAAGAGGAATCACTTCTCCACGACAGTTTACACATCGGAGTTGGTTACTGTGCCGAAGTTTATGAATTCTGCCCTTGGATGGACGCCCGTCTTTTTTCAATGCCCATGATCACATAAAAAAAGTGGATGTTTAGTGTCATCAAAACTTTTTTCTTCATCTCAGAGATCTAGAGTTTTATCTGCTTGAAACATTTTCCTCATATTCACAGACATGTCTCTGTTTGGTGTTCTATATAGAGTTTCAGATGCCTTTGAATTTCATCAGGATCTAGTGTTTCGTTTGGGAAAATGTCATAAGATTTGCTTTCTTTCCATTAACCAGTTCCTATAGAATCTGTTGGCCACAGTTCCCTTCTTCCAAGAACATGTAAAATGTGACAGAAACCCAACAGAATTGTTTTATTTTCACTTTCATGCATTTAGGAACGTTACAATAATATATAGATTGTAGTTACTGGTTAGTATTGGTTCCATTCTTATTCATTTTTGCTGCTAAATCAGGTCCAGTCATAACCAAGTTCGTCAATGCGTTTCGTGAACTTTCTACTTACAAAGAGCTTCTTCGTTCCCAAGTGAGTGCTCAATTTACAGTTTTACCTTAGAGGGTTTTACTGACCCATCAGTTATGTGATACAGACACAACTTGGTATGAAAAAAATGAAGACTTTCATATGTCACGTTTTCCCTTTACTTGGCTGGTTCATGTAACATGTTGTATATGAATCGTAACAAGTTATTTGTCATAGGTAGAGCACGTGCTGATTGATCGATTGACGCACTTTATGGATGTTGATCTTCGAGATGCAAAGGTGCTTCAATTTGTCTCTAATACTTTACTTCTTTTGCCCTTGGTAATGTTACAAGTTATACATGCTTTTATTGCAGGAGTCTCGTAGACGCTTTGATAAAGCTAATCATGCTTACAATCAGGTATTTAAGAACACATTGAAAAGGATTACTCTTCAATTGTAATGGGTAAAAATAGGTAAAAATTAGGATTTCTGAATAGATGATGGTTGTATGAACTAACTCTTCCATGCAATTTATTGTACAACTTGTGCTTTTGACGTTGGATTAATCTAGATAGTTGGATTAAAATACCACCTGTTGGTCCAAGTGGCAATGAGCTTGGTTCCCCTCAAGCAAGATCTCGGGTTTGAGTCTTGTGGATGGAACAAGCAGGCACTGGGAGAGCTTTACCCCCCTGGTGGGTCCACCTCACTCAACCTGGGTTAGTTGGGGCCTAATTGTGGCTTCCAGGGCACTGGTGGTCCTCAAACCAGAAGGAATAAGTTTCTAAGATTTCATCAAGATTCCTTGTGCATAAGTAATTGAAGCAATTGTGGTTGACTCTTTTCAGTTGCAGAAACTTTGACTTCTTGTTGAATTCTAATTGCTTGAATGAATCAACTTCACTATTTGATTTAATAGCTTGAATGAATCAACTGTTATGGTCACGCTTGAACTATCACTGGTGAAGTGAATTCCTTAGTTCAGCACCGACGCTTCTTAATAAAAAGAAACCAACAGCATAAACTTTTGGTACCTGAAATGAGGTTTACCAACATTTCTGAGTCCACACTGTCAACCCAACTTAAAATGAAACTTTAAAGCTGAACTTAAATGAAAACTTCAAGAATAAGTAAAAAAGAAACTTTAGGACAATCAAAATAAAAATATTTGGTATAAAAAAGACAAACTAATAAGTGAAGATGTGAACAGTGTCACGTTAGTAATGTTCACCCTGTTATGATAGTTATCCTCTTTTTGCTTTTCAGGGTTTTTCTGGCTTTAGTACCATGCCCAAGAACTATTTAACTAAAAAAATTGAACTGTTCAGTGAGATTCAGAAATAGATTATGTACTATTCTAACCCACCTCTTCACATAGTGGGAAAAGAAATCACAACCAATTACAAATTCAATGATAACAACACAATTGGAACATGGGGCATCATAATCATACAAGGTTCTAATACCATGTTATGAAAATTTTCAACCCAAAAGTTTATGCTATCACATGGGGCTTTTGAGTTCAAATATCATTCTAATATAGCTTAATCTAATGTAAATTCCTTTCATTGTGCTGTTGTGGCAGCACTTGAAACATGCTGGGAAGGTTGTTCTTGCGTTTTGGTGTTTTGAAATCTTCATTCTTCTTGTTAACTTCGCTAGCAGTTCTGTATGATTTTGAGAACTGTTATTCCACACCCAATGAAAACTCTTACAATCCTGAACTTGAAGCTGCTATTGCTTCTATACCAAAGTTTTCTGTTCTTGAATTTTCTGAGTGTTTGTCAATGTTGCAATTAAGAATGCCTAGAGTTTTGTGAGTTTGAGCAAGCAATACATTTGGCCAACTAACAGAGGCAGTAACATCCATGTAGCAAGCAGAAATGTTGTCTCTATACCTCTACGAGTAGTCCCAGCTTACTGCATCTCTTTATCAATTGAAAGCCACAATGATATATGCAGTGGATGCCTGCTAATTTGTTCTCTATTCCCATGCAAGTGGGTTTTTAGAATTTACGTATAGTTGCTCAATAATTTTAATTTCTTCATTTCTTGACAAGGTCAAGATTCTAATGGCTAGTATTTTCTCATTGGTCATTGCCAGTCACGTGAGAAATTTATGTCCTTGAAGAAAAATACACGTGGAGACATTGTTGAAGAATTTGAAGAGGTATATCCTGTCTTTTCTTTGCTATTCAAACCGAAGTTTTTTCCCTTAAGCCTTCAATTATTGTGAGCTAGGAGGTGAACCTAAGGGAGCTTATTGAAAGCTGGGGTTTTAAGATGCCAGTTATTTTTCAATGATAATTCATGAACTCTATGTACGTAAAATGTTAGACTTGTGATGCTTAAAATCTCTGGACTTGAAATTAAAGGTCTCTCTAACTGGCCTGTTATTTGAGTCCGTCTGTCTGTAACCAAAATTTCTACTATTTTATGAACACTTTTGGCAAGAAAGATCTAAAGGAGCTTCCAG
Source organism: Erythroxylum squamatum (assembly GCA_025629845.1). Lineage (NCBI taxonomy): Eukaryota > Viridiplantae > Streptophyta > Magnoliopsida > Malpighiales > Erythroxylaceae > Erythroxylum > Erythroxylum squamatum. The sequence continues at coordinate 16,282,620 of JAOTBA010000007.1, forward strand.
AACATCAATTTGAAGTGATTTTGCATTTGTGCATGTCTTGACCTGTAAATTAACAGCTTGCAAAAGCCTATTTTTGGTGTATTTCTTTTTTCTTTTTTAATTACTAAATAATTTCTTGCAAGGAGGTTCAATTTGCAAAATAAGTATTAATTGACACCAAGGATTTTGCACTTTTCACTCTTTCTTTTGTTTTTATGATTGCAAATTTTGTAAATCTTCAGACTTACTACAGTGCGATTGGTGGAGAATTTAAAGAAGAAAACTTTTCAGTCATATTTTCTCTGTATTTTTTTAGGCTAAATGTTGTCTACCTCAGGTTCTTTGCATATATATTCCATTCTTTAGATTTTGGAGATATTAATCCGTCTGCTATTGTCATAATATGGGACATTGGATGCATTTGACTTTACTTTCTTTTCCTAATTATTTTGTATTTTGTACGCCTGTTGACAAGTTAAGGAACACTATAATTCTTGCTTTTGCAGCATCTGCAGAACTCTAAGTCAGCATTTGAGAAAAGCCGCTTTAACCTAGTGCGTTTTTTATAAATTCTGCCCCCTTCTTTTACCAATTACTTTTGTCATAAAACTTTCTGCTCCTAAGGATCATTAATCTTTGGTCTCAAGGAACTCAGGTAAGTGCACTCATGAATATTGAATCAAGGAAGAAGTACGAGTTTCTGGAATCCATAAGTGCAATTATGGATGCTCATCTGAGATATTTTAAGCTGGTACAGTTTATATTCTTAGTCAAACGTTAAGTGCTTGTTTGATTTACTGTTTAATGTAAATTACTTTATAACTGACTAAAGTTTCCTGGATAATGTTCAATAATTTTTCAAGTTATTTTATCCAAGAGAAGTTATGGTGTTTAAATACTTAGATTAAAAGTCATATGTTGGTGCTTTTGGATAGGAGAGGAAGACTTAAAAGATTTTTATGATGATTAGAATTTTGGTGCTATATCCAAATGCTTTTTCTTTTTCGTATTTATCCCTCAAAAATTGTGAGGCCCCTCATGCTTCTTTGTGTCTCTTTCACCATGTTTCTTTATAAAATAAATGCATTCTATTGATTGTTTTATGTGTATATATAGTGGACCAAAAAGATATATGTGTATATATTTTCAAATCCATTTTTAGGATTCATTACGTGCAATATATATCCAGATCAGTAAAATATATACACCAGGAGATTTCGTATGCATATTGTCTTAAAAGTTACCTACTTTTTCTTTCCACATTTTATTTAAAAAAGGTGATAATTCCCATAATTTAACACAGGATTGAATTTGTCAAATTAAATGTTAACAGCAGTTTGAATTACTTTAAATCAGATAATTTGCAAAAATGCACCTTCTTTGATTAAAGTTCTTTTGGAAATATGAAATGAAATCAAGATGCTCTTCAAACTGTAACTCTCTTATTTAAAATTATGCTGAAAATGTTACATGATTAATGGACTAACCCTAATTTGGTAATTGTGAAATTAGGATTCAAGAAGATGAAGAAGAATAGAGAGCTTGAGAGAGAGTCGAGAGAGAACAATATATTGTTAGTAGTTGTTTCTGTTACACATCTACTAGCCGTTACTCCCTTCCAATAGTTTGTTTACAAGTCTCGCTACCCTATGCTTCATTAAAACGAGCTGTGTTGTTTTGACTTAGCTCAAGACTACTCCAAATGACGTCATTGCTTGCTATCCTGCTACTTTTGCTGTTCATCATCGTCTTCCTACTCTGAACAACATTGTTGCTTGCTATCTGGTAGAACTAGAAGGAAATAAAGAATATGCTTTGGAAAGGAAAAATACGATTGTTTATTGAATGCAAATAAACTGATATAGAGAGTACCGGAGAATCTCACAGACAACCACACCAGTAACAAAAGACAATTCGAGCTGCCTAAACTCCAAGAATATATTTAAAAATAGAAAGATTGCACACCCTAATGACAATTGTATAGACCTACTTATAGACTTGACTCCTAGAGACCTAATTGTAGATAATAATAAATCCTCATTGTAGATAAAAACAAGTAACCTACTTCTACTGAAAATCGGAAACTAACTAGTAACCCACTTCTATTGAAATTCTGAAACTACCAACTCTTCCTATTTTTCCTCTAATAACTGCCAACTAATTACATTATTTGCTCTTGACTTAGTCTTCTTGTGAAAGTATGTCTTTAGTGGTCTATCACACATGAATAGACAATAAATCAATATTGGACTGCATAAGCCTTCAAATAACTAAAACAATGACAGGGAAGCTACCATGTAATAGCCACTCAGCATTCTGACATAACGTTTTATTGCTGATCTGCTTGTAAAGTACCCAGTCCAGTAAGCATTTGCACGATCTGCATAACTGGATAGTCACATGTTTCAGATGTTAAATATGCTCAATGATAAGGTAACAACCCACTAACAGATTGTAATAGCCTTTAGGCAACAAACTCACGGGAAGAAGTCATCAGTCTTTATTGGCCACAACTCTTTTGCAGCATGCTTTGCATCTGTATATATGGATGGCGTAGAATAGAGTGCATTTACACGTCCATCCTGGAAACACTCATAACTTATTATCATAATGACTTGAGCTGATTTCATAACAAGATGCAAATGAATATTGCCGGCTCCAAAATATTACATTTTGATTTTGTTACCCAAAGTGAAGAGCAAGTTGGCATTATATCTTGAAATGAATCCATTCGGAAATACTCTCCAACTTGATTGACTTTAAAGCCTGATTTTTTTTTCCGATAGCTATGGCTCTAAAAGTCTCAAAAATGGACTTTTGACCATTTCTATAGGCTCAAACAAGTCAATATTAGGTGTCTTAGAACAACAACCACAAGTTTGTGCCACTGGTATCTTATTTCTGTTTAAGTACACTAATGATACAATTAATTGTTACATCACATCTTTGCATATCATCCGGATACTAATTTCCTTGATTAGGGAACTCTCTGATATTCATCATTTTATTCAACAGCATGGCATTGGTGGTCTTAAAGAATAACTTGATAGTATACAATATAAAACAAAATCAGACGCATTTAACAGTTACCATATTCACATAGTGAATAAACTTGTCCATCTGCCGGAACCATGTGTGCGCATATTGATACTTGAAATCTGTCCCCATAGTCCACATTATATGATTTGTACGAGTTATATTGGCCTGCGAATGAATTGTCATTAAGTGGAAGGACCATTTGAAAAGGATGCAAAATTTTCTTTTCATGCTAATAATATCAGCAACTCAGTTCAACTGTAGGTCCCAGTCTAACCCAAAGTGATGAGTAGCTTCACCCCTAAGAAACTTTTAAGTTGATATGACCAAGGTCAGCAAGTAATATCACCAGAATAAATGCATCTTTAGTAAAATCCCTTAAATCTTAAAAAAATACAGTCACATATTTTGCACCACAATATCTTGAGGCAAGTTCAGTAAACAAGAATGAGAGTCGATTTGTTTTAGCATGGACATGAGAAGGGAGAAACAAATTAAAAGCTAATGGGGATCCTCAAAATTGGTGATACTCTTGGACAATTTGAGAGTAAAATTATTCCATACCTTGACAGATTAGCTATTACCTGTGCTACTGCAGCAGCAACAAAGTCATTGACTCTTTCTTGAACATTATAATCAAATAAGTCCACATCATCCTTAAAGGAAGAGAGATCCAAATTAATAAAATAAAACACTGAATACTAGTGAGCTCATAAGAAAAGAGACCTTTTTCTCACGACTTACTTGGACAACGGGGGAGTTATCGTTGACTTCAAAGTAGAAACCACCAGGAGGAGGCTCATAGTTCACTGGAAATGCACCAGCAAAAATCTAGAACAGCAATAAATGTAGTTAGGATAAGATGATATATTTCGTGTTACCAATAGTTCCAAAATGACAGGAAAATCTCCCCAAGATAATTCCTTACAAACTCCACCAAATGAACAAATGATGAAACGCATGTAAATCTCAAAGCAAAAATGCACATAAGCTAGAAGAAGCAAGGCAAATCCATTCATTTTACCTGTGATGATGATCCAAAACTCTTGGAACCCTGCCATACTACTTCAAGGCTTTTCTCAATTTTGCGTTTTTCCCTGTCCTGGTAATCTATCCGCCAGAAGAAGAAAGAATCAAATCCAACCTAGACCAATATCAATAGCAACTATGTTATCAATCACTTGAAAAACCTCCATAGGAAATTCAGATAGTGGCGAAAATTTAGGCAAAACTATGAATACTTCAGCTCCCAGCAAGTAAGCCTGCACTGCAGAATGTCCGAAAGGATCAATTTGCCAACCAATTCTTGGGGTCACACCAAAGTCCCTTTTAATAAATCTGTGCCCAAGGGTTGTCTGGTCAATCATGTCAATATAATGGGTCACAGCTTCATCATGCATACACCAGCCTCCATTTCTGCAACAAGCAGGGCAAAAGAAACCAAAATGAAGAGCCAAAGTCCAACCATTTTGTGCTTCAGAACATAGATGAAAAGCAATCATTAATCAGCAGTTCAACTAAACAGAAACTTAGTGACAACAATATTGCTTGTAGAGGTAATGTTTTAAACAGTTTATTTTACATGAATTCTAGTTGACCCGAGTTGACTAGTTGCTTCACCACAAGCTGCATTGCTTCACTCTGATCCCTCCACCATCGTTGGAAAAATGCCTACATAACAAAGAATTACAACAGAAATGAACGGAATGAAATATTTGGAGATGACAATAGCTCATTACTTAACAGGTCACAGTATAGTGGCTAGTTGGCATTGAGGCAAAAATTCTTATTCAATGAAGCTCCACAGTCCTCAACACTTGCGTCATAGGAGATTCAGTGTTAGCACTAACTCAAAATAATTGAAGTTTTTTGAGATTTTGCCCCAGTGTTCGGTCCATTGTAATTGTGAACACCGCAATGACACTGGGATGATAGGTTCATGTTGGCATAAACGCAAGGGAATAAAATCGTCCTATGCAATTCTCCAATTTTAATCACCAATTCTCTTGTTTTCATTTTGCAAGTGTTCTCTCTTGCAAGTTAGCGAGCAAACATGGTCTAGAAATGAATATGCGTCCAACAAATCAGGTATGAACATTTGAAGCTCAGTGTATTCAAGAAGCACGAACAAGAAGTCTAATTTCTATATTTCGCTGCTATCGAAAGCTAACTGGCCAAAGATTAAAATGTTTTGGTTTTCCATCCGCCTTTCCCTCCATATTCTATTTTCCCATTTTCTTAGTAGCCAAGCATTAGTCGGAAAATAGAAAGACCGAAAAGATAGTTGCCTGTTCAACGTATATAAATTTTCTGTTCTTGTCAGCCAACAGCGCTGGAATCAAAGAATCCAACACATTTTGAACGCAAGCAATCTGTAATATCAAGAACGATAAGCGTAGTCAATATCATTGAAAACATCTAAAGCTTCAGCTTCCAAATAAAACAATGCACCGCTAGGGTGTCTGTGAGCAAATACAATTACATATATAAGTATAAGAAGAAACAAGGAATTACCTGGATGGAATTGTTAGAACCAACATAATACTGATCAACAGTCTTTAACCAACCAACATCGTCATGGGAATGGGGCACCAAGTGGACATTGAGCTTATCAGGAACTATGCCCTGTGAAGTGTTGTAGACCATGTACTTGGATTGCCCGCAAGAAATCGCAATCCCAAGTAACAGAAACACAAAGAAAAAGACCCTAATCCCCATTAGAGACAGATGAGCTTCCAATGTAAAAAAAGCACTCGACTTGATCAGGAGTAAGAGGGAGACAGTTATGGCTTATGAGTTTCTGATTGTATACAAAATGGATACGTCGGAGATTCAGGGGAAGAGAGAGACAGAGAGAGGTCGACTTGCATCAGACTCAAGTGAAGAGTTCCGCTGCAAGGGAGCCAGCAGCAAGTACAGCCTTTTAGCTTTATCTAATAGCTAGTAAAACTTAAACTACGCTGAAAATCGGTTTAATTGATCCCCAAATGACCCCACAGCCAATATAAATAAGAACTGAATGGGTAGGCTACTTCATTCACCACCGTGGATCTGGTGGGTAAAATATCATTTGCAGAAGGACTATTCAAGGTTGAGTCTTTGAAGGCACGTTAAGGTGACCCAAAAGATCCCTACTTTTTTGCTCTTGGACTGACGAGGAATGGGCATTCCTTATCTCTTCCGTGACAGTATTTTTAAGAATTAAATGTCCTTTTTAAAACTATGTTTTAAGAAAAACATTACTCTATATTAATTATATTAGATGGTGAGAAATAAAGAATGTTACTAATATAAGAAATAATCCGGACTAGTCGGTTGCCCATATGGTACTGGATACCGGGTGGTTTAACCAAAAAAATATAAGAAATAAGATTTTTTTTTTGAAACATATAAGAAATAAGAATTAAAGAATGTTTTGTCTTGATAGTATTAAATTAATACAAGTTAAATGATTTTGTATACCAATAATTGAGATCACAATTTGAAAGACTTTTAAGTTTGGATAAGGTAGTGTTTGACACTTTCTTTTCTTGCACATTATCCTATCCTTTTTTTGTTAGAAACAAGACATGACAGAAAAGCACACCTGTATCATTGTAACTAATTGAACCGCGTTCTTCTCGCTTTGACATTTTAAGTTTGAACTTTTCAAATTTTGTTTGAGTGAAATCTCGAGAAGCAAACTGTTAATTGTAATTTTACTCAATTTCTAATATTAATAATAAATATTAAAATATTGATTAAATGTTTATTATTAATTTTATTAATATATAAATTAAGGTATTTTACGTAAAGTATAAAATTTTAATAAATCAAACTCTACATGAACATTTACGTAAATTAATCCTATTTATATAAAATTTCAATGAAATTAATATTTGACTGCTAATTTATATACAATTAAATTAACTTTAATGTAAAAAAAAATCAGAAAAACAACCCTTCCAATAAAAATAAGGGAAAGTGTTGAATTTCTTTAAGTTATATTTGGTTAGACTAAAGTTTTTAATGGAACAGAATGGGATGGTTTATTACGGAATGAAGAGTAAATGAATATAATATTTAAAAATTATTACTTTAGAAGGATGGAAGAATTCATAATATAATATATTAAAATATTATTTAAATGAAGGATTTATAACCTAATATAATGTTATCATTTTAATTTACATCACAATGATAATGAGTATTTTTACATTAAGTGAATGAGATGAAATCGTCTGCTCCGGAATCCCTATTCTCACCCTGTGCCATTAGTGCATAAAATGTCACGAAAAGTTACTTTCTGTGATGTTTTTTGGAAACGTGCAAAAAAGGTCACGAATGGAAAAAAGCATAAACCTTCCACTTCCATTACTTATAGAGCTAAATCGATTTCTAGGTTTTCATGAGAATCTGGTTGTTGTTCCTCTTAATGGGTTTAATTATCGAACTTAGAGCACATCAATGAGAAAGGCGTTGGCTACAAAACACAAATTAGGAAAAATAGCAGAAACAAGCCCCAGTCGGTCTCAAACTGTTAGTTTCCTATCAAAAACTCGTCGATTATAGCGTTGCACCCACGATCGGCACCGTCGGTCGACCCGGTCAGGGACGTGGGCTCTTGCTACGGCCATGTGCGGTCTTACTCTGTAGTGAGAAAATAGCAGAAACAAAAAATCTATTTAACTAAAATATATCCATAGGCACACTCAATATCATTCATGATCATGACAATCCACAACTTTGCATATCATTTCATTTCTCCACCACTAATGTTTAAATGCAAAATCATAAATCAAAGCACATTCAAAAAATGTGCATAAAACGTCACCAAAATGCACATTCTGTTTCCTTTTTTGGAAACATGCATAAAACGCCAAAAAAATGCACATTTTGTGACATTTTTTTGGAAACGTCAATAAAACGTCACAAAAATACATATTCGGTGACTTTTTTTGGAAACGTGTATAAAACGTCACATGCTTAATCTCTAACCATGCATCTCTAACTATACTACCGTAAACCTTAACTCAGCGATTTACAATAATATAATTAAATGTTGACAATGTGGATCACTTCCCTTTGAAGCCCCGGTAAATATGCATTTTTGTGATGTTTTATGCACATTTTCAAGACATAGCTAAATATGTGGATGGCATGCAATGGCACAGGGTGAGCATAGCGCTTACGGAAAAGATGATTTCATGCCCAAGTGAATCACAACTCTGTAACCATTGCGTATTTCTCTCTTTTTTCTTTTTTTTTAAAGTCGAAATACTATGAGTTACGTTAATCAAATCTCTCGATCAATTTCACACCGTGGTTCTGAACTGTAATTTTACAATTTCACAAACGCAATTGAACGTTTGCTTAAGAGAAAGATTAATTAACAATTTTAATTTAATTTAATTTTATAATATTAATTTAAATTTTAGAAAATAGTGTTAAAAATATTCTACTTTCAATTTTCAACAAAATAGTTAGTCGAACTTTAAAATTTGTGTAATGTGAATGACAAGATAAGCCATGTCAAATTATTATTTTTGTTACTTGGCTATCACATATTATATTTGAGTCACAAATAAATTTTATTATTTAATAAATAAAAAATATTGAATATTTTAAAATAATTATGTAATAAAATATATGAAAGAATATATATTTATTTTAATATTTTTAATGTATTAATAATAATTTCATTTTTGGCATAAATGAAATATGTGGCAGTCACATAATAGGGGTGTTTGTTTTTATTTTTATTTTTAGTTTTAGTTTTAGTTTTTATTTTCAAATTCAGAAAAAATTATTTATTTGAATTTTATTTTATTTTTTTAATTTTTAAAAATTATAAAAAATATAAAAAAATAATTTTTGTTTGTTGTTTCTTTTTTTATAATTTAATTTATTATCATTTAAATATATATTATCACATGCATGTGTCATATAAGAGTGGGGTGTTTGGTTGATTGAGAATATTCTGTATCGTCTACATTTGTGCACAAGAGAAAGATGTCGATGACTCACTACGATTCTGCACTCTGGGAACAGATTGACGTTCAGAGAGGTAAATATTTTGTTTTAACATCCAAACTCTAGTAATAGCTCTTTCTCAATCGTCTTATCGCTTAAAGATTTCAAAACAAAATGCACTCATATGTGGGGTTTCGTGCAGACTTTCCTTTAAAGAAGAGTTGTTAACCAATTGGCCAATATATTTATTTGTTTCTTCGTTTTTTCTTAATTGTTCAAACCCTAAGGTGTGCTTTCTTTATTTAGCTACCTTGTTTCCTCAATGTTTGAGGAAGCTACATCTTTAGCTTCATTAAGTATATATACTAAGGACGAACGGGATGGACGACCACGCAATCCATCCCAACCGCTTATTTAATCCAACAGTGATAATCACCCCCTCCCCCTCTCTGAAAGTTCTGCAGCCATCCCGCTCCTTCATTTAATCCGACGGTTTAAAAGT
>JAOTBA010000007.1:16294893-16307527 GCA_025629845.1 Erythroxylum squamatum
ATCTTAACTTTATCGACAATCACGCCATACCTTGTCATCCAGTTATCTCCCAATACTCCAATTACTCAGACAGAAATGTCATCAATTTCAGTGCCATTTAACCATAATTGCCTACTACCAGTCCCAATTACTCTGCCACTTGGCATTTTCTTAGTTCGGAAAAATTCCCACCGACTTCACTAAAATTCTCCAAATTATTAAATCAGTAATTTCACTCTCCCAAATAATTTTCCATATCAATGGTCCATACAACTCAAGACAAAACCGTCCATTACCCATTAAACCCGGGCTGTCAATGCATGTACACTTATTGCTATATGCCAGTATTTACTAGTCGCGTGCGTGCGACCCCTTATGCGATGCATGAGCAGTAGATGTGTTGTCCCAATTTCTTCGATTAATCACACTATAGGGTTCTACCCTTTTTTACGGGAACTGGATGTTACAATTCTCCCCCCCCCCCCTTAAAGAAATTTCGTCCTCGAAATTTATCACAAGGCAGGGTACTATAAAGACCATTAATGCTCGGTCCGATCGGTTTCTTACTTCTTTCCATAATACACACTACGTTATATCGATCGATTCTTTTGCAATTTCATTCGGATTAGATACCCATTTACTATTCCCATTTTCACTTCCAATTTTCATTAATACTCAAATCATATCATAACAATCATATCCATGTAATACTGTGTAGATTTACTCGCTCACACAAATCCAGTCCTATTTTCCTCATAATCAATTTACCTCATAATCAATTTATGTTCCGTAATTACACTTTTGCAAAAGTGATACTCCTCGAAATATTTCATCCTTAGCTTATAGTTTTACACTAATGCAGTGTCAGAACACTTAGCTCTGATATGTATCACATATCATTCCTACCTCATTGTTAACCCACTAAACTCGTTCGTCATTGCTTGCGATCATTAATTAATGTTCACTCACCTCCATTTTAGCCTTTGGCCATCTCTATTATTTCCACTGAGGGGTTGAACGGTTTCCTCGTATGACACGTTATACCACATTCAGATTGAAATCATCAAGTTAACGATCGATATGCCTGCAATCAATTTGAGCTTACAGTAATTTCATGTTCTTATGAACTCCACAGTTATACAGTTACATCAGTCTCAAAGGGTCAAGACTATGTAATTCAACCATGTAATCGTTCGGTTCTATGATAACATTTCAATATAAGAAAAGTCTAGAGAAACATCATGTAGTTGATGCTTCATCCATATTATTTGAGCGCAACAGCTAGCAACTGTTATGTATTCCGCTTCAGTCGTCAAAAGCATTATGAAATTTTGCTTCTTATAAGACAAAAATACTAGGCATCCTCCAAGAAATTGATAGTGACCACTTGTTCTTTTTTGATCAACTTTATCGCCTTATAATCTGCATCATAATAGCCCATTATGTCAAATGAGTTAGTTTTTAGATACTATAATCCAAAATCCATGGTTTCATGGAGATATCGAAAGATTATTTTGTTTTCTTAAAGGTGGCTTTCTTTTGGATTTGATTGAAAGCGTGTGCAAAGACAAACACTAAGTATAATGTCTAGTCTTGAGCTTGTAAGATATAGTAGTGATACAATCATTCCTCTATATTTTGTCTCATCCATAGCTTTGCCTTCTTTGTCTTTATCAAGTTTAGTTTTGTTGTACATGGGAGTACCCATCGATTTGGTGTTCTTAAAATGGTATTTCTTTATGAGTTCCTTTGTGTATTTGTCTTGGCTAATGAAGGTTCCTTTTTTTGTTTATCTAATTTGTAATCCAAGAAAGAATGATAATTCTCCCATCATGCTTATTTCAAACTCCCCCTATATTAATGTTAAGAATTCTTTATAAAAGGATGGATTAGTAGCACCAAATATTATGTCATCAATATATATTTGTACTATAAGTAAATCATTTTCCTTTCTCTTAATAAATAAGGTTTTGTTGACCTTTCCTCTTTCAAAGTTATTCTCAACTAGAAAGTTACTTAACCTCTCATACCACGCTCGAGGAGCTTGCTTTAAACCATACAGAACTTTAGATAACTTCATCACATAATCCGGATGATTTTCATCTTCAAAACCTAAGGGTTGCTTAACAAATACTTCTTCGTTAATGTAACCATTTAAGAATGCACTTTTAACATCTATTTGGAACAACTTGAAGTTTCTATACCATGCAAAGGCAAGCACAATTCTAATCAATTCCAATCTAGCAACAGGTGCATAAGTTTCATCAAAATCAATACCTTCCTGTTGATTGTAACTTTGAGCTACAAGTCTAGCTTTGTTTCTTACCACCTTATTGTTTTCGTCGACTTTGTTTCAAAATACCCACCAAGTCCCAATGATTAACTTATTTTGAGGACGAGGTACTAGATTCCAATCTTTTTTTATCAAATTGATTCAGTTCGTCTTTCATGGTTGAAACCTAGTTTTTGTCAGTGAGGGCCTCTTCAATGGTCTTTGTTTCTATTTGTGAGATGAGAGCAACAAAGTTGTTTTTGAATGATGATCGCGGTTTTTAGATACATGTAGTTTTAATATTTTAACCTTGATATTTTGCAAGCTTATGGGTCGTTCGCGTAGTACCTAAGGTGTCGATCCCACGAGGAGGGTTAATCTAATCCTAAAATTTAAGGCTAAAATGAATCGCAGAAATTCAAATTTAACTAAACTAAAACTGTAACATCCCATTACCTACGGGGAGACTAGAATAGTAAATATGAGTGATCAATGAAAGCTTAGAAATGTATTTTTCATGCTCATGCATAATATGTCATACACATACACATGAATAGTGAAGTTGTTGCACATAAAAATAATTGTACATGCATTCATGAATAATTCTGAGTATATTTGGACTGAGTTGTGATTTTTGGAAATTTTGTGAATTTGGAAGTTATTTATAGTGGAAATTTTATTGATTAGTGGGTTTGAAATATTTTTCAATTTTTGTGTTAATTTTCAGAAACTTATAGAGAATTATGGAAAATAGGATAAAGGAATCAAAAGGGTATTGGAGATAATTAGTTGTTTTGTAAAGATATAATTAATGGAGTTAGTCTCAAAAGAAACTAAGTTAAAGCTTAAGTATTAAGAAAGTGACAAGTGTCACTTAATAAGTTGCCTTTATGATTTTTATCTGAGAGTGAGTTAAGATACTAGAGAGTAAACAGACTAAGTTGTTTGTTTAAGTTCCTCCTTCATAGTCATCCCCTTCGTATTTCTTTCCAATACACCAACTTGTTTACCAAAATCCGTATGAGGGATTTCTTTGTTTTTCCTGTCCCTCAACTCTACCACACTGCTATTTGTTCTTCCACCCTAAGGAAAACCAGAAGTTCGTTTTTTACCAAAAGGAGTACATGTTTCTGCATGGAGTTAGGGCTTGAAGGTAGTTGAAGATTTTGGGGTTTTGGATCAAAAGTTATGAAGTTTGGAAGTTGAGTTTGTGGATTCTGTCGTGGTTTGGAACAGTCTGTATTGTTTTTGGCATAACTTGTAAAATATCGAACCAAATTGCATGAACTTGGTTTCATTTGAAATTTAAGAAATAAAGGAATAATTGTTTAGAAGAAAGATTGGCCTAAATCCTTCGTTTTCATTGTCAAAATGATCGGGTAAAAGTGACCCGAAATTTTATTTGGGAAGAGCTGGAGAAAAATGGAAGAGAGGAAGAAGATGCAATTTGTAGTTGAGTAGAAGTTGCCATCGTGCTTAAGCACAACGGTGACATTGCTTGATAGGTTGGGAAGTCACCCTTGTGCTTAAGCACGAGGGTGACGTTGCTGAAATTGGTTTAAAAGCACCGTCGTGCTTGGTTTGACCAAATGTTTGACTCACCCTGAACAACCTTCTTTCTTTTGACCATAACTTCTTCTCTAGACCTTCAAATGATCTGATTCTTAAACCAATGGATTCCTAACACAGTTTTCTATCCCTCCATAAAATTTTGTAGCATTATGAATTTAATTGAGAAAGATTGATCAAATCAAAGTGTGGAATCTGTTGGAACAGTGAAATAGGATTTTCTTCCTGAACATCCTTCAGTATTTTGATTATATCTGGATCTATAGGATTCCAAATGAGATGCTTTTTGATTTGGAGTAAATTATAGATATAGGCCTTAAAATTGTATCAAGAAGTCAAATTTTGATTCATTCTCTAAGATAATGAATTTCTGGATGGAAGTTGTACATAGTACACTATTTCTGAATGTGAACACCCCGATAATGCTTGAGGTATATCTTCCAAATTACTAAACCAAATTGAGTGATTTTGGTGTCAATAGAAACATAAGACATAGAGGAACACTTTTCTAGAAGATAGTATGACCAAATTACATCATTTTCACCTTCTGACTGAATGTGAACAATATACCTGAAAGTGTGTCATGGAAAAATCTGAAGTGATTCAATGAGAATGAAATGTGATTTTAATGGTTTTAATGAGGCATAAACCTAAGTATAAATTATGCTTAGATGAGTTTTGATATGGGAATGATTGTGTAATGAAATTAAAGGAAAGATACCCAGGATTGTCATGAACATGCATTGTGCATAATTCATTTCGTACATGTGCATTATTAAACACTTATAATTGTGCAATTTGTGATATATGTGTATGTTATTTGATCTAGAGGAGCAACTGGAACGTCAACCACTAAATGTTGTCAGAACTTCCAGGAATAAGCTTCGGGAGCAACTTATAAGTAGACCTAGATGGTCTCATTTCATTGTTTGTTTTGTTTTGAATTTTTGTATTGAATGACTATATGAATGTGATTGGTTGTGTTGGTTTCCAGACAGGAGGTACGATGAATGTGATGTATGAATAAAATATTGAAGTGCTAATTGAATGTGAATTGGATGGAATAAGTGTTTTCTCGATTTAAGTGTTGAATGCCAGAATAAGGTTCGATGACAATGTGAATGAGATGTGATAGTGAATATGATTGTGTGTTATTGAGCACTTTCAATTGACTGAATATTTGTGATGCATTTCATTACATGAATACATGAAACATAATGGCAGTTGTGACCAGAGTAGCCATTGATCAGAGATTAAATCTCAACAAGTAAAAAAGAGCCTCAAACTCTAAAGTGATTAAGAGCCTAAGGCTTATAATGTAAAATGAGCACTATATCCCGCAAGTGGATAAGGGATAGTTAGTAATGAGCCCGGTATCTAATGAATATGGGATAGTTTAGGCACTCAGTCATAACAAAGTAACAAATAAAAAGTGGGTCTCATGTGCACCGCATATGCATAATATGGCATTGAATGTGAAATGTGAAATGTTGTGAATGTGAATTATGTGTTAAGTGACTAGGTGAGCCATCGATGATGGTCATTCATTGAGTTCGCAAAACTCACCCAAAATTTGCAAATAATTTTTAGGATCAGAAGAATACCCCGTTAAGTAAACGGGAGTATACCTACAGCATATAAGTGAGGGATAGAGATCGGGATCAGTTTGCATCTGTATTGTATTTCTTTATTTTTGTACTGAATTGTATATTCCACAACTTTTGTATCGAATAATGTATTCCAACAAGTTCTGCTTAATGTGTATTTGAACTATGTTGTAACGGAAAGACATTATGTCTAAAGTTTTTTGTATTTGTGAAAGGGCCCTAATGGCTATTAAAAGTTTTGTTGATTGTATTGTTATGATTGAAAAAGTTTATGACTAAAGTGGGCCAGATTTGGTTATGGATTTCCGCATATTATGTTTATGGTTTCAAAAAAAATATACCGATTTTTGAATGATTGAGTGCTCTAGCAGGCCACCCTCGTGGGGCATGGACTCAGATATCCCTCAGGATGTCGGGTATGTGTCTTGCGGGAGTTGGGGTGCTACAAAAACAATGATGCAATTCAATCATTCGATTCAATCGAATAACTCAATTTAAGAATTAGTCACGAAATATTAACAAATCAGCAATTTGCAACACACACATCAAGAATCAACTTAAGGAACTACCAATTGAGAGAAAGTCGAATTTGTACTTATCTTTAACATTAATCTAATTAATTATGAATTGTCGAATTATTGTTCTGGGACGATCCTAATGTTGATTACTCTCTCTCGAGTTATAACCAATAACCCTAAATTATAAACCCTAATCAGATTATGAAAAATTGCAATTTCTCAATTCACAATTTATGCAAACCCTAGTTAGATCTAATGTTTTCCACTAGACTACCAGAAACATATGTGAGATCTCTCTTCATACAACTACCGATTTGATTGATTTCTTATTCTTATTAAATCACTAAACTCTCGTTAGCCCAATTTAATTATTTTTCATTCGATTCACCCTCTCAGTCTATCACCAAAATATGTAAGTGTAGAAATCAATCACAATGAATCCGAATAACATAATCAATCAGATTTTTATTAAATCAAAGATAAAAACAGCCTGAAGGTGAGTTTAGACATTCCTCAACATTCATAAAATCCTATCTCAATTGCTATCCTAATCCTATACATAAATAGAATTGAAATACACCAAAAACCATATCTAAACGGATGATGGAGGTAGCAATGTCTAGAAACCTCCTGTTCTGAGAAGTACTTCGCGTCGGCTTCTTCTCCACGTCTCTCTTCCTTCGTCTCTTTCTCAATCTCTCGATGAACTCTCTCTAGGGTTTCTTGATGGTGGCTGATGCAAGAAGCTCCCTCTCCTCTTTTGCCTTGTTCTTTTTTTTATACTTGATGTGCTTATGGCAGCCCTAGGGTTTTTTTGGGGTCGAAAAAATCCAAAAAGATCCTCAAATTTTGAATTTTTTGTATGTCTGTGTGTTTATCAGACGCAGGGCACGATCGTGGGCCACATATAAGCTTTCTGTCACGATCATAAGCCAAATCTGATGCTTCTGTCATGATCGTGGCAATTTGGCCACGATCGTGGGCTATCTCCCCTACTTATGTCACGATCGTGGCAAGATGGGCTATGATCGTGGGTTGTTGTTTTGGTCCAAGTCTTTCCGAAACTTCTCCATTCTTTGCTATTGACCTTGAAACACTAACAAACACATCAAAGTATCTCAAAGACATAATAATTAAGCTCAAATGCTTGTACTAACCTATAAAAACACTTAAACACAAATAATTCACAAATTAACACAATTATACCAAAAACACACACTAAACAATCGAATAAATAGATAAACACATATCAAACTATACCTCAAAATACGATGCATTTCACATTTATCACATGCCTACACTTAAACGTTTGCTTATCCTCAAGTAAACAAAACAACAAACAACACAAAGCACAAAACAAACAACGCAACAAATGAGACAATGGCTTCAAATTCTAAATAATTTAACTCTAAACACAATAATCATTCAAGTTGTTCCAAATTATTAACTTGCGAAATCCACGTTTAAGTATCTTGGACTCAATATACAAACTAATCAAAAATTTAATATTGAGTCTATTCACTCCTATCACTTGCACACACACATTGATAATCATTCAGTCAAAACAAAATTGAAGCTATTCCTCAGTAGGTTTTCATAAAAAATCAAGTTGCTAACAAATTTGGTAGGTTTTTATTTGAAAACATTCTTTTTGTTGATTTTCTTTAAGGACATGAACCTAGCCTTTTACGCAGAGACAAACATTTGTGATAAATGTCAATCCAGTTACTCAACTAAGTCATGTTAAGTTTCTTGGTTAGAATGTAATTATAGCCTTTTTAAACGAAGGCACTCATTTGTGATGCGTATCGATCCAGTTACTCAGCTACTTCATATTCTCAACTGGCTACTAACTCTATTCATAACCTGAAGGCAAGCGGAATAGTTGTTTTAGTTAAAATTTATACAACTTTTTTTTCACACAAACTTTTGGCTACTTTATTGCTTTTGCTAATCATTTTCATGAAAATGTACTAATAATGCCACTTATTTGATTCTCCTAAAATTATAAATGAGTATGGAAAATTCCTAGGATAAATGGACTAACATCGTATCCTAATTAACCAGCATACTTAGCCCTAAGTAACTTATGTCACTAATATCACAAGCTAATAAATCTTCACAACCTAAAAGGCTATGTTTAAGGCTAAATCTATCCTGTTAAGTCTTAGCCATTGAGCCATTCACACAATCCATATCATGTAACCTAAACAAACTAGTATATAATATGTAAAATTCACACTCAAGGTAAAAACACACAACCCTCCCCATATTTGAACAATACATTATACTCAATGTGAGAAGGGTACATAAACTTACCAGGGGGAATTAAAACACAATATACGAAAAACATAAGAAGAAAATACTAACAAAAATGAAAGAAAAGGTTTAGAACACGAAACTGTCATGTTGACTGAGGTGTTGATGGTGATAGAGGCGGAGATCATTTGTGCTTGATGCCCATGATTACTGCCTTATCTTATAATTGCTTCAAAAAGAGTAAGAGAGTTAGAACTCTAAAACATTCCAAATTATTAAGACCTTATTTTGAAATTTAAAACAAATCTAACAATGCAATAATTTAAACCTAACTACTAAACGTGCTAATTTATGGCCATTAGCTTGACCTTCATCCTTTAAAACTCAGTCAGGATCAATTATGAGTGGCCTGCTTCTACCCTTCTCGTTCAACATCAATTTTATAGCCTGTGAGTAAGCTACAAATTGCAAAATGATCAGAAGGACAATATTAATAAAGTTGAGAAAACCAATTAAGCTCAACAATGTCCTTTTTCTAACAAATTGTCAATAAAATAAGGAATTAAAAAACTCCCTGAATCTTCCATCGAATCCAACAGTTTATCCTGTAAGAAGGTAAGTTTCTCTCTTTCTTTGGTAATCACCTTCGTCTCCTCTGCTTCTTTTGCTTCATAAACAGAGACTTTCATAGCTTCTTCAAACTCGATGTCTGTTTTCATCTATTCTTTGTCCTCTTGTTCTTTGGAAGATTTGAACACATTAATTATCCTGAATGAGCTACTATACTTCGAATTCTTTAATGCATCATTCATGTTGAATCTCATTTGGTCATCATTAATCTAAAGGATAAGGTTCTTTTTATGGACATCTACTAAAGATTTTTCGATGATCACACATGGTTTATCAAGAACTGTTGAATAATAGGGACAGTTGGCATTCTTTTCTTCATTCTCTTTCTTCGTCTCTTGGTCTTCAATAAGGTGGGGTTCAGTTTGGTTTTCCATTAATCCTTCTAAGTCTCCCTCATTCTTAGGTGTGATAGCCTTGTGTTGCTCTCTTTGATGTATTTCTATATTATTTAGAGCCTTCCATACTTCTCTTACAAAATTCACAGGAAAGCTGTCTCACTCGAATCTCTAGGTTGTGAATAGACAAGCCATGATTTTTTGTTACTTGATCAAATTGCTCTTCTAGTCTCTTCTGGTTCTCTTCCATGTCTGTTAGCTTATCCATGATTTTGTCCAATTTGGAATCCCATGAACTGTACTTATCTTGTTGAAAGTCAAATAGGCCTTGATGTCCCATTTGACTCCCTACATTATTGGATTAATAAAAATCGAGGTGGTTCTGCCACCCAGAAGTGTACATGTTCCAATAAGGATCGTTACTTCCCTAACCATACTATGCCTCATTGTACTTCGTAAAAGTTCTTTGCTCCCTATAATATCTATCTTCCATCATTGTTCTTTCCATTTTTTCTTGGCATCTAGCTCTTTAGATGTCTCATTTCTCATTCTAAGATGCCTTGTTGTGTCTCTACTTTACACCCCAAACTTCTTTCTCTATTTTTTTCTTTTTTAAAAAAAGTGAAAAAGCATTAGACTAAAGAACTAAACTAATCACCTCCTCGGCAATGGTGTCAAAAATTTTGATCACGATTTTTCGATATGTGTAGTTTTAATATTTTAACCTCGATATTTCGTAGGCGTACGGGTCATTCACGTAGTACCTAAGGTGTCGATCCCATGAGGAGGGTTAATTTAACCCTAAAATCTAAGGCTAAAACTAATCGCAAAAAATTCAAATTTAGCTAAACTAAAACAATGATTCAATCAAATAACTCAATTCAAGAATTAATCACGAAATTTTAACAAATCAGCAAATTGCAACATACACATCAAGAATCAACCTAAGGAACTACCAATTGAGAGAAAGGAGAATTTTTACTTATCTTCAACACTAATCTAATTAATGAATTGTCGGATTATAGGTTCGGTACAATCCTAAGGATGATTACTCTCTCTCGAGTTATAACCAATAACCCTAAATTATAAACTCTAATCAGATTATGAAAAATTACAATTTCTCAGTTCATAATTTATCCAAACCCTAATTAGAACTGAAGTTTTCCATTAGATGATGTTTTGTTTAGCGTTTTTACTTTGCATTTCTTCTATCAACACTAGTCCATACTTTTACGTTATCTAAATTAGGAAGTTTAGCTCCAACTATGATGGCTTGTTAGACTTTAATATCTACATATTGGGGATAGATTTTCATTCTCTCTTTCCAGTATGAGTAGTTATTTCCACTGAATTAAGGAGGCTTTGTGATGGATTGTCCTTCAAAACTTTTTATATTGTTTGCCATGATCTATCACGTGCTATAAAAAAAGAAGGTGAAACCTTGCTATGATACCAAATGATAAAGCAAAAACATGCAAGATGGGGGTGAATTGTGCGTGACTTAAAAGTTTTTTCACAAGTTACATTCAATTAGTCTAAAGACAGGGGCTTGTTAAAATTAAAACACTAGGAGCCTGTTAGATGCTAGTAACATATTAATTGACAAGGCCCTACTAAAGTATAAGTCCCGTTGATAACCATAAAAAGAAAGGCGCATGTTAAAATGAAAGGAACCATCAACAAGTTGAAAATAGAAGGGACCTATTATAAAAGTGAAGGAGCCTCTTGCTGAAATGAACACACACATAATATAATGCAGAAACATAAAAGATAAGGAGAGAGAGAGAGAAGAAGGACATAGTCGATTTATACTAGTTCGACTTACAACCCAAGCCTACGTCCAGTCCCCAAGTATCCAACTTGAGTGTTTCACTATAAAATCAAGTAGTAATTTGAAACACCTCTCCAAGCTCATAAGTTAATATTTTTCTGTTGGACCCTGTTTCGAGATCAGGTTTCAACATTTTTCAAGGTTCTTCAACCTTCCACACTAGTAGTATTTCACTAGCCTCTATAAACTTTCAAATAAAAATTGGGGTTTGCTCGATATAAGCTTCAGTAATCTCTCAACAAAATTTCACTTTCTAACGCACAAGAGAATTTTTACAAAGATATCACTTTCAAGAATGTATATGCTTTTGATGAATTTCGACAATATATCTTCGTAAGCTTCTGTATCGTTTAGTTATTTTTCACAGTTTCATTGACTCTTCCTTAAATACATTGCTTCACTTGTATCTTTATTTAATTGGATTGATTTGAGTCTGAATAAATTCGATGTCATCTTTGCCAAAAATCTTACCGTAATCACAAAGTTAATATATGACCTTCATAATTAGTAGGATCATTTCGGATAAACCATCTCTAATAAGGTAAGTTCGTAAAGATGGTTCCTGTAAAAAAGAAAACGCATTTCTTATTATTTTATTTCTTTTTGAAAATTAGACCGTTAATTGTACAAGGAAATAAATCTAATTTGAA
This sequence comes from Erythroxylum squamatum, assembly GCA_025629845.1. Lineage (NCBI taxonomy): Eukaryota > Viridiplantae > Streptophyta > Magnoliopsida > Malpighiales > Erythroxylaceae > Erythroxylum > Erythroxylum squamatum. Next base: position 16,306,544 of record JAOTBA010000007.1, read on the forward strand.
TTTTGAAATATTATATAGTTATCATCAAAATCATTAAAAAATAAACCAAGCTAACACAATTGAGTCTTAGATGAGAGAAATCATTTTTGGCAAAGATGAGTATAATACTTTGGTATAAAAACGTCAATTGCATACTTTTTTTTTTTTGGAAATAAAAATCCCTGCAGTTATTTGATTCACCTCAATACCAATTAAGACATTAAGCCCATATCAGTCATCTCAAACTAAGAAATCATAGCCTCCCTAAAACTCACTATCAATTTTGGATTATTGCCAGTTAAAGCTAAATCATCCACATACAAGCATACAATGATAATATTACCATGTAGATTAGATTTTATATACAAAGTTTGCTCATAAGGGCACTTCTAAATGCCATGATTAACAAAATAAGAATCAATATAAGTATACCATGCCCTAGGCGCTTGTTTTAATCCATACAATGCCTTTTTCAATGTTTTAACCTTTTCTTCTTCCCTCTTCATAACATAAGCTGGAGGTTGTTCATCATACATCTTCTCCTCAAGAACACCGTTAAAAAAATGTAGACTTTACATCCATTTGGAATATTTTCAACTATTTTGGGCAGCAATATTGGGCCCCGATACGTAATAAGCATGTTTAAATTATTTTGAGGCATGTTTAAGATTATTTTGAGGATTTTATGGCTTAAGTTATGATTATTTAACGAAGGGATTTAGTGACATTTAATTTGTGGATAAATTATTATAGTGAGTATTATTATTATATGAATTCAAAGTTTTACGAGTTCTTAGAAGTTAAAGAGAATAATTTGGGATTTTAGTGCAATAATTATAAATTGAAGGAATTGAGGTAAATTAGAATTTTAATTTTGGTGTTAGATTTTAAAAGAATAAGAAAAATATTAAATTAGGCCATAAAATAGTGTTAGGATAAATTAGGAAGTGTTTAAATGGTTTTAAGGCTTTAGGATATTAAAATGGGCTTTTAGCCTTTGAGATG
>JAOTBA010000007.1:16358274-16370192 GCA_025629845.1 Erythroxylum squamatum
TTAATAATATATTAATCATTACTAATTATAACTGAATAAAATTAGCAATTAACGATTAATAACTAATTTACAAATAAAGTATAATTTAATATTATATTCTAATTACCATTATTAATCAAGTATCACATTTCAGAAATCATTTAATTAATTATATTTTAACTAACTGATAATATTTTGATTACATGAAGTTATATTTAATTATACTAAATAGTTATAATTAATTTAAATAAAGATTTTTGAAGAATATGTAATTAAAAAGTGGGAAAAATATTTCATACTTATTAATAATAACATATGTGACAATTACATGTCAATAATAAAAATTAATTAATTAATTAATAAGAATTCAATAAATCAATTACTTTATTATATATTGAATATTATGAATTATGTTTTAATTAATTATACTTAATTAAAGAACTGAAAATAGAACTTTTCATGGGTGTGACACTTAAGTCAAGCCTTTGACTCTTATAATTATATATATTATATTTAACGAAAAGTGAAAAATATAAACACTAATTCTATTTAATTAATTAAGGAATATATTAATTATATTTAATAAATCAATAATTAATAATTTATTTATTTAATAAAAAATATTACAAAATTATATATGTGTTAATTGCCCGTAAAAAGAAAATAACATGCACGTCACAACCGTGCATGCCTATATATATACATCAATTAATTAGTAATATATTAATCATTATTAAATATAACAGAATAACATTAATAGTTAATGATTAATAATTAGTTTATAAGTATAATTTACTAAATCATTTAATTTAATATATTCTAATTACCATTATTCATCAAGTTTCACGTTTTCATAAATCAATCAATTAATTATATTTTAACTAACTAATAACATTTGAATTACATGAAATAATTTTTAAATTTACTAAATAGTTACAATTAAATTAATCAAAGATATTTTAAGAATATGTAAATAAAAATGGAAAATTGTTTCAGATGAATTAATAATAACATAAATAATAATTTGTGTTAATAATTAATTATTTATTTATTTAATTAACAAGATTTCCTTAAATCAATTGTTTAATCAGATAATGATTATTATGAGTTATGTTTTAATTAATTTTATTTAATTAAGGAATTAAAAATTAGATGCCACGCCTTTGACTCCTATAATAATAAAATTTCGTTTTATTTTAAGTAATTTATCTCATAATTTTTTTATTACTCAATAATATATTATAATTAGTCTATTAATTATATATATTATATTTAACAAAAATTAAAAATATGAGCACTAATTCTATTTAATTAATTAATGAATAGATTAATTATATTTAATAAATCAATACTTATTTATTTATTTATTTAACAAAAATATTATAAAATTATATAGGTGTTAATTGCCTGTAAAAAGAAAATAACATGCACGTCATAATCGTGCATGGCAGTCAGGCCTGTGAATATTAAGTTACAGCCGTGACAACTTGCCTTATATAGACATCAATTAATTAATAATATATTAATCGTTATTAATTATAACTGAATAAGATTAACAATTAGCGATTAATAATTTGTTTATAAATAAAGTATAATTTAATATATCATTTAATTTATTATATTCTAATTACCATTATTATTCAAGTACCTCATTTTCATAAATCAATTAATTAATTATATTTTGACTGACTGATAATATTTTAATTCCATGAAATAATATTTTATTTTACTAAATAGTGTTAATTAAATTAATTAAAGATATTTTAAGAATATGTAATTAAAAAGTGGGAAAAATATTTCATACGCATTAATAATAACATAAGTGGCAATTACATGTCAATAATAATTAATTAATTAATTAATTAATAAGATTTCAAAAAATCAATATTTTATTATATATTGAATATTATGAATTATGTTTTAATTAATTATAGTTAATTAAAGAATTAAAAATAGAACTTTTCATGTGTGTGACACTTAAGTCGAGCCTTTGACTCTTACAATTATATATATATTATATTTAACGAAAAGTGAAAAATATAAGCACTAATTCTATTTAATTAATTAAGGAATAGATTAATTACATTTAATAAATCAATATTTAATTATTTGTTTACTCAATAAAAGATATTACAAAATTATATGTGTTAATTGCCCGTAAAAAGAAAATAACATGCACGTCACAACCGTGCATGCCTATATATACATCAATTAATTAGTAATATATTAATGATTATTAAATATAACAGAATAACATTAACAGTTAATGATTAATAATTAGCTTATAAGTATAATTAAAGAAATCATTTAATTTAATATACTCTAATTACCATTATTAATCAAGTATCAAATTTTCATAAATCAATTAATTAATTATATTTTAACTAACTGATAATATTTTAATTACATGAAATTATATTTTAATTTACTAAATAGTTATAATTAAACTAATTAAAGATAGTTCAAGAATATTTAATTAAAAAAGCAAAAAAAAACGTTTCAGACGCCTTAATAATAACATAAGTAACAATTATGTGTTAATAATCAATAAGTAATTAATTAATAAGATTTCAATAAATCAATTATTTAATTATATATTGATTATTATGAATTATATTTTAATTAAATTTTTTAATTAAGGAATTAAAAAATAGATCTTTTCACAAGCGTGACACTTAAGTCACACCTGTGACTCTTATAATAATAAAAAAATATTTTAATTAAATAATCAATTAATTATTTTGTTATTAATCAATAATATACTAAAGTCACGCCTGTGACCCCAATAATTAAAAAAATATTTTATTTTAAGTAATTAATCAACTAATTATTTTGTTATTAATCAATAATATATTATAATTATTCAATTAATTATATATATTATATTTAATAAAAATTAAAAATATAAGCATTAATTCTATTTAATTAATGAATGAATACATTAATTATATTTTAATAAATCAATACTTAATTAATTAATTATTTAAGAAAAATGTTATAAAATCATATAGGTGTTAATTGCCCGTAAAAAGAAAATAACATGCACACTACAACTATGCATAACAGTAACGCCTATGAATATTAAGTCATGGGCGTGGCTACTTACCTCTCTCTCTCTCTCTCTATATATATATATATATCAATTAATTAATAATATATTAAACATTATTAATTATATCTGAATAAGATTAACAGTTAATGATTAATAATTAATTTATAAATAATTTATAATTTAATAAATCATTTAATAATAAATCATTTAAATTATTATATTCTAATTACCATTATTAATCAAGTATCATATTGTCATAAATCAATTAATTAATTATATTTTAACTAACTGATATTATTTTAATTACATGAAACTATATTTTAAACTACTAAAAAGTTATAATTAAATTAATTAAAGAAATTTTAAGAATATATAATTAAAAAAGGAAAAAAAATGTTTCAAACGTATTAATAATAACATAAGTAGTAATTATGTGTTAATAATCAGTAACTAATTAATTAATTAATAAGATTTCAATAAATCAATTATTTAATTATATATTGATTATTATAAATTATATTTTAATTAATTTTAATTAATTAAAGAATTAAAAAATAAATTTTTTCATAGACGTGACACTTAAGTCACTCCTATGACTCCTATAATAATAAAATTTCATTTTATTTTGATTAAATAAATAATTATTTATTTTGCTATTAATCAGTGATATACTTAAGTCACGGCTGTGTCTCCTATGATAGAAAAATTTTATTTTAGTTTAGGTAATTAATCAATTAATTATTTTGTTATTAATCAACAATATATCATAATTATTCAATTAATTTTTTTATATTTTATTTAACAAAATAAAAAATATAATCACTAATTCTATTTTATTAATAAATGAATAAACAAATTATATTTTATTAAATCAATACTTAATTTAATTGCCTGTAAAAAGAAAATAACATGCACGTCAAATAATTAATAATATATTAATCATTATTAATTACCTATATATATATCAAATAATTAATAATATATTAATCATTATTAATTATAACTTAATAAGATTAACAGTTAATGATTAATAATTAATTTATAAATAAAGTAAAATTTAATAAATCATTTAATTTATTATATTCTAATTACCGTTATTAATCAAGTATCACATTTTCATAAATCAATTAATTAAATAAATTGTAACTGACTGGTAATATTTTAATTACATGAAATTATATTTTAATTTACTAAATAGTTGTAATTAAATTAATTAAAGATATTTTAAGAATATGTAATTAATAAAGGGAAAAATATTTTACACACATTAATAATAACATAAGTAATAATTGCGTGTTAATAATCAATAATTAATTAATTACCTAATAAGAATTCAATAAATCATTATTAAGTATATCTAAATAAAATAACAGTTAATGATTAATAACTAATTTATAAATAAAGTCTAATTTAATAAATCATTTAGTTTATTATATTCTAATTACCGTTATTAATCAAGTATTACATTTTCATAAATCAATTAATTAAATAAATTTTAACTAATTGATAATATTTTAATTACATGCAATTGTCTTTTAATTTACTAAATAGTTGCAATTAAATTATTCAAAGATATTTTAAGAATATGTAGTTAACAAAGGGAAAAATATTTCAAACCCATTAATAATAAGATAAGTAATAATTACTTGTTAATAATCAATAATTAATTAATTAATAATAATAAATCAATAAATCAATTATTTAATTATATATTGATTGTTATGAATTATAATTTAATTAATTTTATTTAATTATGGAATTAAAAGATAGATCTTTTCATAGGCGTGAAACTTAAGTCACACCTATGACTCTTATAATATTAACATTTCATTTTATTTTAATTAAATAATTAAATAATTATTTTATTATTAATTAATAATATACTTAAGTCACGCCTATGACTCCTATAATAATAAATTTTCATTTTATTTTAAGTAATTAATCAATTTTTATTTTGTATTAATCAATAATATATTATAATTTTTCAATTAATTTTTTATATATTATATTTAATAAAAAAATAAAATATAACAGTAATTCTAGTTAATTAATGAATGAATAAATTAATTTTATTTTAATAAATCAATACATAAGTAATTAATTATTTAATAAAAATGTTATAAAATTATATTGGTGTTAATTGCCCGTAAAAAGAAAATAACATGCACGTCACAACCGTGCATGGCAATGCCGCCTGTGAATATTAAGCCACAGGCGTGACTACTTACCTATATATATACATCAAATAATTAATAATATATTAATCATTATTAATTATAACTGAATAAGATTAACAGTTAATGATTAGTAATTAATTTATAAATAAAGTTTAATTTAATAAATCATTTAATTTATTATATTCTAATTACCGTTATTAATCAAGTATCACATTTTCATAAATCAATTAATTAAATAAATTTTAACTAACTGATAATATTTTAATTACATGAAATTATATTTTAATTTACTAAATAGTTGTAATTAAATTAATTAAAGATATTATTAAGAATATGTAATTAAAAAAGGGAAAAATATTTTAGACGCATTAGTAAGAAGATAAGTAATAAATACGTGTTAATAATCAATAATTAATTAATAAGATTTCAATAAATTAATTATTTAATTATATATTGATTTTTATGAATTCTATTTTAATTAATTTTATTTATTTAAGGAATTAAAAAATATATCTTTCCACAACGTGACACTTAAGTCACGCCTGTGACCCCTATAATAATAATTTTTTTTATTTTAAGCAATTAATCAATTAATTATTTTGTTATTAATCAATAATATATCATAATTATTCAATTAATTATATATATATATTATTTAATAAAAATTAAAAATATAAGCACTAATTCTATTTAATTAATGAATGAATAAATTAATTATACTTTATTAAATCAATAATTAGTTAATTATTTGTTTAATAAAATTGTTATAAAATTATATAGGTGTTAATTGCCCGTAAAAAGAGAATAACATGCACGTCATAACCGTGCATCGCAATCACGCCTGTGAAAATTAAGTCATAGGCATGACTACTTACCTATATGTATATACACAAATTAATTAATAATATGTTAATCATTATTAATTATAACTGAATAAAATAACACTTAATGAATAATAACTAATTTATAAATAAAGTATAATTTAATAAATCATTTAATTTATTATATTCTAATTACCATTATTAATCAAGTATCACATTTTCATAATTGAAATAATTAATTATATTTTAACTAACTGATAATATTTTAATTACATGAAATTATATTTTAATTTACTAAATAGTTATACTTAAATTAATTAAAGATGTTTTAAGAATATGTAATTAAAAAAGGAGAAAATATTTCAGACTCATTAATAATAACATAAGTAATAATTAAGTGTTAATAATCAATAACTAATTAATTAATTAATAAGATTTCAATAAATCAATTATTTAATTATATATTGAATATTATGAATTATATTTTAGTTAATTTTATTTAATTAAGGAATTAAAAATTAGATCTTTTCACAGGTGTGACTCCTATAATAATAAATTTTCATTTTATTTTAAGTATTTAATCAATTAATTATTTTTTTATTAATCAATAATATATTATAATTAGTCAATTAGTGTTATATATATTATATTTAATAAAAATGAAAAAATAAGCACTTATTCTATTTAAATAATTAATGAATAGATTAATTATATTTAATAAATCAATACTTAATTATTTATTTATTTAATAAAAATGTTATAAAATTATATAGGTGTTAACTTGCACGGTTGTGACGTTAATTCTTTTAATTTATGTCCTGCTATATTAGGTCATGTTAATTTTTCTTATCTTAAGGATATGGAATTTCCTAGCCCTATTTCTGTTAATAGTGGTACTTGCATAGAAAAATATGGCGTATATGCTGAAAAAAAGAAAATTTATGTATTTACTCATGGAGAATCCAGATTATTTAGATTAATTTCCAAATGTATAATAGTGTATATCATTTTTGAGTACAAATATTGATAAAATATAATTAATTAATTGATTAAATGAAATATAATTAATTGATTAACCAATAAAAATTAATTATCACATATATAAAATATGATTAGTTGTTAATTAATTGATTAAAATATAATTAACACTTAATAATTAATTATTTATTAAATAAAGTTAGAAAATTATATAGGTGTTAACATGCAATTCAAAATCGTGCATGGCAGTCATGCCTGTGAATATTAAGTCACAGGCGTGACTTATTAGCTATATATATATATACTGAATAATTAACAATTTAATGAAGCCTGTCACTCTATAGTTAATTAATGTAACCAATCTATTAATTATATACTTAATTAGTATATTTATTATATAAAAATTACATTTAATTTCAAAAACAAACAGAAGAAACAAGGGAAAATTATATTTAATTAAAAATGACAAACAGAAGAAGAAACAACGGCGAAAAAAACCCTAAACTGTCGGATCATTTCGACGGTAAATATAAATGACAAATAGAATAAAGAACGGCGGAAAAAAATACATTGAACTGTCAAATCATTTGGATGGCGGTATGGAATTCCATGTTCATTCATCCCGTTCGTCTTTAGTATTAAACTTGCAGATAGATACTGCGCAAATGTGTAGTAATATAATGCCCACTTAATTTAATTCTATGATTGTTTATTTTAAACATGTTATATTATTATATTATTTAATGTATGAATGAATATCGGGTAAATTAAAAATTTGTAATAAAATTATAGATATTTAAATATTGAAATGTATATTTTCTTAAGAAGGTTAAAATTCTTTACATTAAAAATATATAAGTTAAAATATTAGAAATGAATTAGTAATATTAGTTAGTAAAAATTTCGAACGAAAAATTTAAAAGTTAAGGAAATGTATAGTGTAATGTATTTATTATAAATGGATAAAATTTATAAACCAAATTAAAAATATTATTATATGTAAGTAAAAAGTAATAAAGATATATAACAGGTGTGACATGGGAGTTGTTATTTTGTTCCTATATAATTTTATAACATTTTTATTAAATAATTAAATAATTAATAAAAATATTATTAATTAGTTGATTAATTATAACATAATTAATTGATTAATTAATTATAATATATTTAACAACATCAAAAATAAATTAGCTAATTAAAATATAATCAATTAATTAACTAAACGAGAAGTGATTGCTTAATCAATTAAAATATAATTAATTAATTAATTTCAATCTAATTAATTTAAATATTAATAATTGATTAATTTTTTTAAAATATAATTAAAATCTTTGGCTTCCTTATTATTTAATTATAATTCACACACTCTCATAGGTGTCACAGGAGCTCTTTTTTAATAATGCTTTAATGTCGGTGGGCCTAATAAATTTAAATCTCATAGTATCTCCTAATTAAATATACTTAAAATATAGTTAATTAATTAATTTTGATATAATTAAAATATAATTAAGTATTATGTATATAATAATAAGGACGAGCGAGATGGACAAACACGAAATTCCATCCCATCGTCTAAATGATCCAATGACTCATTTTTTATTATTAATTATTATTAAGCTAATCATTCCTTCATTCCTTTAACTAATTATATTTTAATTATAAGTAATTATATTTTAATTAATTATTTAGTTATATTTTAATTATTTAGTTATATTTTAATTATTGTTAATTATATTTTAATTAATTAATTAACTATATTTATATTTATATTTTTAATTAAATATAATTAATTGATTGATTAAATAAAATATAATTAATAGATTAAATAATTAAAATATTAGGTCACGCCTGTGACACACACACATATATATTATTTTTAATAAAATATAATTAATTAATTGATTAAATAAAATATAAATAATTAAATAATTAAAATACTCAAGTCAGAGGTGTGACCGTCATGCACGGATGTTATTTGGTTTTTCTTGTTACCAGTTAATTAACACCTATATGATGTTATAACATCTTTTATTAAATAGTTAATTAATTAATTAAAATTAATTGATAAATTAATTATAATATACTTAATATTGCTCTTTAATTAATGATATTTAATAAATAATATTAACATGCACGATTTTGACTAATATATAATTAATAATAATAATAATAATTAGTAATTACATAATGTATGATTTTTTAATGATAACAATTAATAAAAACATGTAATAATTTAAAATTAATAATTACATAAATAAAACTAATTAAGAGCTACTGTGAGATTTAACTTTATTAAGCGCATTGACATTAAAGCATGTGTGAATTATACTTAATTAATTATTAACATTTAATTATTACTTTTGTTATTATTAATTATTTACTATTCTTCGGCATATACTGAATGTACCGCATTCGAACTTTACTTTGCACCCACTGGAAATTAACTCATATCTTTCGTGAAGCTAATTCGGCAGCAGACTGGCTTGCTAGGCAAGCAACTTCCACGCGATCTTCTGTGTCTTATTTACATTGCTCTCTTCCTTCTCCACTCAGGGGTATGGTCTCTCTGGATAAAATAGGTTTTCCATATTTGCGTGTTAGGAATAAAATGTAACCTTTAGATTATTTTTAGGAAGGTTTGGTTTTAGCCACCTTTAGCTATCTCTCGGGGAGGTATGGTTTCACACCCTGCCTCTCTATGTACTTTGATTTCATATTAATAAAACGGGCTCCGTCCCCCAGCAGGATCACGCTGGTTTCTCATTAAAAAAAATATTAACATTATTAATAATTTATAATTATTTATTAAGTGCTTTAAGCACAACAAATATCATAAAACATCTATAATTGCATCCAAAACAACAAGAGGTCTACAAATAATTCAATAACAACTCCTACAAAATATTTAACTGCTCATAATCATGAACACTCCGACAGAATCCAGGGCTTTCTGCACTCTTCATTCCTTTTGTAATCTCCTCACACATTGTCCTTCCTCTCCATCAGATTTCATTGTCATCTGAATTCTCTAAATCTATCCAGTGGTGCCATTAAATCATCTATATCGCATCCATAGCTAAAAATTTGATACCTGCACACTTCATCAGCGACGTGCATCAATCCATCCTACAAATAGGCTCTAAAACTACCCTCAAACACTAGATAGTGTAAAGAAAAAACTAAACCCTTCAAAGATCAAGAAAAGATGCAAAACGCTAAACATCAAATAAACTAGAATTAAAACCCACAAAGAAGCACTTAAAACAGATGAAACAACCAATCCATTATATCAATTCATCAAGCTAAGGATTAAGAACATGCAATCTTTCAAACTTCAGCCACTTGAATGTCTAATTACTACACACATCATGACTATGGCAATACACAATCAAACTCAAATTCTGACACTATCAATTAAAGGCAAGCATAGATTCAAATTGGATCTTTCTCACTGAATTCACTCATTTCACTCAAGTGTTTAAGGTTAGTGTTTCACTCAAGACTCCCTATAGAAAAGTACAGTACCATAGGCTTGTAAATATACCAATTCTTCTCCACAGTGATTATATGCTGAAATAGATCAAAAAGACTTTACTGAGGGTTATAATGGGGGGCTAGGGTTTAAGATATGTCAAAGAGGTTTGAGGGCTCATCACAAACACTCATAGAGTACTACGTATGCAAAGGGACACAAAATGATTTTTGAGACATATGAATGGATATAACTAACTATTACCCACTTCTTGTTGCTACTATATGTCATTCTTTTCCTTTTTCTTTTGTTTTTTTCCCTTTCTTTTCACAAAAATGAAGAAACACAACTAACATTAGCAGCTAAATGTAATGTGCTGTAAAAGTAGAGGTATGACAAAAGCTACTCAAAGTGTCTCAGAAATTTTTTTATGATGCAACTTAGCACTCTAGCACTCTACTAAACTGATGCAACTTAGCACTCTACTAAACTTGTGATAGGGTAAACTAATGGGGTTTAAGGTTTAAAATGAAGGTTTTTTAGAAACAAAAAGATCAATGGCTCCAAGGGGTTTGCAAGGGACAATGACATAGGTTGTTGTCGAAGTCAAGTGCTAAAAGAGCGAGGGCCTTAATAATTTCTATTTAGCATGCATCTGGTATATTCAAATTGGTTCAAGGCAAGTTCTGGGTGTACTACCTATGGGAGTATCACACAATCAAAGAAATAACATGACTATGAAATAGAGTCATACAGGCTCAACTCCTCACTTAGGTTCAAATGAAAATCCATCATGTTTCTACACATCACCTAATCACTCAAGTATCAATTTCTGAGTAAGCCTATGTAGCCAACTACTTCATCCAATCCGTATGGTTCACCTTCTATCCAAGTGGCCTAATTAAATCTTTAAGCATATGACTCAATCCTATTATGACTACTATGATAGAATTTCAAGGCAACAACTCCTAACCTAAAATACAACATAATATACTACAAACAAAGAACACAATTACTAAAACCAAAAATCATAGCACAAAACAAGTACCAATGCATAGTCATAAGAGAATTAAAAACAACTAACAAACAAATACAGAAAACAAAAAGCAACAAAAGAGGGAGTTTAGAAAGCTTATAGAGAGGGTGGAGGCGATGGGGTTGGAGATGGAACGTGAAGTCCTTGTGTCTCCCAAGACTTCTGGATTTTCTTTTCGAGGTTTCGCTGTTGGCGGGCTATCAGTTGCATTTGTTCATTCTTTTATGCCCTTGCAGCCAATTTATTTTGGTTGTAATTATTTGTATGACATTTTTCATTTATTAATGAAAGGCATTCTTTATCTTTATGTATTTGTTAATAATTTGATTATTATTCATAAAGATAAAATCCTTGGAATAATTACTGTGTAATTGAAATTATGATGAGATCATAATTATGAGAT
>JAOTBA010000007.1:16405417-16417161 GCA_025629845.1 Erythroxylum squamatum
TCTTCCGTCTGCTTTTCATTTGTCTCCTTTTTGTTTGTCATCAAAATTATTAATCGTAAAGTCATTTTGACTTAACATTACATTTAATGTTATATTAGGTACAATGTAAGTTTAATTGTGGGGGTGGGAACTTGCGTCGTATATGTGTTTTAAAATTCTTTTACATATTTTTATTAAAAAATAAACATTCTCTCTTTTTCTATTTCTTCTAGGATTATATGGTTATAATTAAAGAGTAGCATTAATTGGTAAAATTCATGGAAACTTGAGCATGCATTCTTACTTTTGTGGTTGGTCAAAATACGCTTTTTTTTTAAGAGTAGTGACTAGTGGGTAGACATAAGTCAATGAGATTTTGAGCCTCTTAAACTGACACATCTATATTAATCTTATTGTCTTTTGTTCATATGTGACCATCATAACATATACATCCTAAATTTGCCTTGATTTTTTCGTTTTGAGACCACATATTTATCATTTACATTAACATGTAAATGATATAGACAATCTTTGTTTGTGAGCTACATTAGCCAAATACCCTACCTAATGACACGTTAATCCTGTTGTTAAGCCCCTTGAGCTTTATTTACCTTTTCTTTTTGTGTTAATCATATTATGAGCCTTTAATCTAATAAAATATTTACCCAAGCCTTAAAGCTAGTGGGGCATTTATGATTGTTGATGTTTGTGGATACACAAGAGAACAAGTATGGGGGCACACATATATGTGGATTGGTTATAGTTGATGGAATGTGATTCTTATTTCCTATCAATGAGTTCCATCACTGATGTAGTTCTTTTCAATTTTTTTCTTTGTTTCATCTTTATTAAAAAAAAAAGGAAAAAGGAAGGAGAAAAGAGAAAAGAGAAAAGAAAAGAAAATGAGAATAAAAAAAGCTATTAAGGAGAAAATTCATTTTTTGGGTAATTAATTCATGTTAATCCTTCCTCCTAAATTTTTATGGAGTGAGTGAATTGATTACGATGTAAATAAAGGAGAAGTTGTTGTGAAAGGTCATTTCTTACGGTTATAGTGGATTTTTCATCAATATTTTTATGAGTGATTTCTTTTAATTCTTTGTGATTTATATAGTTTGTGGTGTGGAGACTTGACTGTAAAATATGGAATAAAGTTTTTTGTATTCATTATAGCTAATGGTAGTTAGTTTTGAGTCGATGTCAACTTTTAAACTCGACACCCTATTGACTATTTTCGTGCTTTTCTAGTTTTGATGGCTTTTGATCAATCTTAATGATGTTGTTCTTAACTCTCTTTTGGAATTGACTATATTATTATGTGTTTAAAGTTTGCAATTTATTTTTCAATGATTTAGATAGGCCTATTAGATCATTCATTGCCATAATCTAGATTGCAATTTGTAATTATTGTGAATCTAATTCATATGTGGTAAACTAATGGTCACAGATCATTAGGGATAATATAGTATAAGTTAAATGACCCGAGCTTATGTGGTTGTTACTTAGATTATCCTATGTTCTTAATTTGAAATGAAGTTATCACACTAAATTTGAAGAGCTTATTCTGGGTTGTCTAATAGCTAGACATAATTAAAGAGCTTGTTTTAATTAGTTACAACCTAAAGAAAAATTAGGATTAATAGAACATGTTGGTAATCTATGGTTAATAGTTTTAAAGAGAGGTACGAGAATAACATGACAATTAATTATGAACATTTATGCGAAGGTTGAGATTGTACACTAACTGGATTTAAAATCCATTGATTAATCCTTACAATTTTGTATTGTTTGATTTAATTTATCTTCTATAGTTTAGTTTTATTTTATTACATCCACTGAATTTAAACAAACCTTACCCTCAATGTGTTGCATTGATTCATTCATTACAAAAGCTAATCACACACTCTTTATGGATATGATTCTTTCTCACCAACAACAACACCCAGTATGAATCCCGTTGATACGCAAGGTCTGGGGAGGTCAAGTAGTACTTAACCTTACCCTTAACTAGTAGAGAGGTTGTTTCCAAAATGATCCTTTCTTAAAACTATTACAATTCAGTTATAAAAAAGTAGGTTTTACTTTCTAGTGTGTTTAGTACCCACCACTCAGTGACCAAAGTGAGGTAATTTACTATCAAGTTTGACACATATAAGAAATGGCTAGATCACACATTTTAAAAGCATCTGAGGCCTATATCAAACATGATCATTGAGTTACGTAATGTTGATCATAAATTATCAAATAAACAACAAGTAGAAGTTGTTTTTTGTTCATTACCTCAGAGTTGGGAGCATATAAAGATACATCTAACTTACAATGAGAGTATCAAGACGGTGAAAGAAGCTACGAGGCATATTATACTAGAAGAAGAATGTCTTGAAGCCTCTAAAGTGTCCTTCAAAGTATATGTAGTTGGTTCTAGCTCATATGAAGTTGTGAACCAAAAGCCTAATCATCATGGTGGATCCAAATGAAAAACAAAGTAAGAAACATACACATTATACTCAGGACTCAAAGAATGCAAAGTGGGACCAATATGGAAAATGAAAACTTCATTTTAAGCAGCAGAACATGAAAAGACTCGAGTGCTTTAATTGTGGCAATAAAAGTCATTTTGCTTGTGATTGTAGTGAGCCCAAAAAGGTAGAATTTTATTATATAGACATTTGTTTTTGTGAATGTTTGTTCTTTTTTTTTCTAACTAAATCACATCCTTTGTAAATTGTATATTTGGAAGCAACCAACCATGCAGCAAAGGATAGAGATGCCTTCATGGAATTCTAGAAAATCCTGTACAGAACATAATGGATTTATGTAGGAGACAATTCAAGGGTTGTTGTACAAGGGATTGGAACATGAAAATTAGACACGCATGGTGATCGATCCTTAAAGTGTTGTATACTTCTAAGACTCAATGGAATCTAATCTCTGTGTTGGTTTTAACAAGTTTTGATTTTGATGTAAATTTCCATAATGGTGATATCGATTTATATCTTGGACATAATTGTTATGGTTATGGTTTTATGTTAGATGGCTTTATTGTTTTAGATGTTGTTTATTCAAATAGTAATATAATTTATTCTTTATTTACATCATCTAGTAATTCTAATAATGATGCAAATTTATGGCACGCTAGACTATAACATATTGTTCAAAATTGAATAAGTCGATTAGCTAAAAAAGGTATATTAAGTGATTTAAATCAAGTAGATTTACCAATTTGTAAACATTTTCAAACGTGAAATGGTGTGAAAGCCATTTAAGAGGAACACGTGCTTTCTATCCATTATAACTAATTCATTCAAATATCTCTGATCTAATGAATGTAAAGGCATGTCATAGGGCTTTATACTTTATCATTTTGACATATGAATATACTCGGTATGGTCATGTCTATTTGATTTCTCATAAATCGAAAGCATTAAATTGATTCATAAAGTATATGAATTTAGTATAGAATCAATTGGACAAGAAAATATAAACATTAAAAAAGTATTAAGGGTGGGAATATTTTGCTGATAAGCTCAAGATGTTGTGTGATGAACAAGGAATAGACAGACAACTAACTATTTCACAAAACCTATAACAAAATGGCATTACAAAAAAACATAATCAAACACTACTAGAATTGGTTAGGCCCACGATGTCATAAGCAAATCTACCAATCACCTATTAGGGTGATGCATTGGTTATAAACACTTATGTACTTAATTGCGAGCCCATAAAATTAGTCATGAACACACCGTATGAGTTATGGATAGGCAAAAATCCAATATGGAACATCTAAGACCATAGGAATGTTCTACCTACATGCATAGTATTTCTTATGCACATGAGAAACTAGGCCCAAAAGGGAAGAAAAATATTTCTTATACACATGGGAAACATGCATAATGTATGTGTCCATAGGTGAATGAGATAATGAAGGAGTTACTAAATTTGAATTTGAGATGTCACGTTCTTAGAGAATTGACTTTTCAAAGTAGGGTAAAATAAAAAAAGACCTATGTTTATATAAAACTCTTGATAATAATTACTCCATAACTGGGAATCATAAAGAGGGATTTTATCATAGTAGAAGTAGTCTAGAACCTAAAGAATTAACTTAAGGATAATTAAGAGTATAACACGTTGAAAGTTTACCTATCATATCTTATCTGAGTAGGAGTAATCAAGATGTTGATGAATTTGTTTCTTATGAACTATGTTTACACTGAAGTAATCATGACATGATTCCCTGATGTTGTTTTAAAATAGAAGGAGAAATTCACATGACTATCTCACAAGAAGAAGATGAGCTAAGGAATGTATATGAGGCTCTTAATGGTCTATTAAAGAATAATGGATGACAACAATGAAAGAATAAACAACTTCCTTAAGCCCAAATGAAGTATGGGATTTAATTGATCTCCCTAATGGACAAAAAGCTAATGGGAAAATGGGTTCTCAAAATAAAACAAAACACTAAGGGTGTATCGAAAGACAAAACACGTCTTGTTGCCAAAGGATATATACAGCAGGAGAGAGTCGATTATGACAAAACATTTTCACCTGTTGTGAGGTTTGCTTTAATTCTCTAATCTTGGCTATAATAGCCATTTTGGATCTTGAGCTATATCAAATGGATGTAAACACCACTTTCCTAAATGGAGACCTAAAAGAAGAAACATATATCAAACAACATGTAGGTTTCATTGAGACTTGCCAAAAACTTAAAGTTTATCGGTTATTGAAATCGATTTATGTTCTGAGGCAACCTTCAAAGGAAGTGGTATATAAGTTTTCATAATGTAATCCTTTCATATGATTTTCAAACGCTTAATGAAGACCACTATACATATATTAAGAGATCCAAAGATGAATTGGCAATTTTATCATTATATGCGGATGACATCTTGATTGCTTGTAATGACTGTGAGTTTGTTAAGCAAATCATAGATTAGTTGTCATATGAATTTGACATGAAAGACATAGGTAAAACTACATAATTTCTTGGAGTTAAGATTTTAAGAGATCATTCAAAATATTATTTTCACTTTCTCAAGCGACTTATATTCAAAAGATTTTAAAACAATTTTGTATGCATGATTGCAAAAAAATAGATAATTCTATTGCTAAAGGAGAAGGTCTCAACAAGAATTTTCTATTCCAGTGCAGTTGGAAGTTTCACATAAGTTATGATGTGTACAAAACTAGATATTTGTTACACTGTTGGAATCGCGAGTAGATATTAATTAAATCTTGGACAAGCACATTGGAAAGCAATAAAGAGAATATTGAGGTATCTAAAAGGTACTATTAGTTATGCATTGAGTTATTATGGCAACAACCTACATATATAAGGGTATACAAATGCATATTGGGAAAGAGATCTAGATGGGAGAAAATCTACCTTTATAAAGGTATACAGATGTAGATTGGGAAGGAGATCTAGATGAGAGAAAATCTAACTTTGAATATATTTTCTTAATTAACTATGGTTCTATGTTATAGGAAGGTAATAAATAATCATATGTTACGTTATCCACAATAGAAGCTAAATTTATAGCATTTTCAATATCAATATAAGATGTTGTATGGCTTAAGCGATTCCTGGTTAGTTTAGGGGTCATTCGTAGTGAGATTGATCCAATAACAATCAACTGTGGCATTCAAGTAACAATTACTTATACAAAAGAACTCAGTTTCATTATAAAACCAAGCATATAAGTACCAAATACAATTATGTGAAAGATATAGTTACATGAGGAGAAGTGAATATGAAGTATATATCTATAAGAGATATGGTGGCAAGCCTAATGATAAAACCAATTTGTAGAGATACATATATTAGGCATGTGAAGTCACTAGGATTATGTAGATATTAAAGTGTAATTGATTTTCATTTCTTCATGTATGTTCATTTAATGTATTGTCATGTATAAATACAAATATGATTTGACATTGTTTATTAAGTAATAAGAATTACTTGATTTTGAAATTTGTTTACTTGGTATGACAAATTTTTTCATATGAATCAATGGTGGGAAGATTGTGATTGCATTGGAAAGTATACACTCTATGAGAGCAAAGAAAGGAAAGAGAGGGCAAAAATAAGAACGAAAACAAATTCGAAAACCAGAAACAGGTGAAGCAAACTCGACCAAGGGACAAGTGAAAGAATTTGCTGCCTTTCCGATACAATTGGGTAAGAGAAAGATTTCTCCAAGAGAAGAAAAAGTGGAAGTGACTTTCTCACACTCGTCAAAGAAACAATAGAAAATGGATTCAAACTCGGCGAATCATCTACTTCAACCGATATGCCCTTCTTCTGAGTGAGCTGGTCGCTAAATAGAAAGATAAAAAATGGGTTGGATAATGAGAGAGTGCCCATTTCTTCTCTTTCTTGATACATTCTGCTCTGCAAGCAATCTCATGAGGGTTTGCATAAAGAATGGGCCTCCTTTGGATTTTTTATTCATTCAACTATTTTCTTTTATTAATGGTAAGACAATCCCTTTTTGATTGAATGCTTCGGAAGAAAAGTCAAAGTGAGCGAGGTTTCCCTTTTTCCCAAGGGGAACTGGCCTATAAAGGGCTTCTCTTTTTCGGCAGGCAGAATCATTCCCAACGGAAAGAGATTCCCTTTTTTCTGCGTTTGAGAGCAGTCGTTTGGGTTTCGAGCGGATCGCCATCAGGCTCAAACAAATAAAAGATTGGCCTCCTCACACTACCAATCAACTATAGTATTTGTAATAACTGGAGAATAGGTAGTTTTAAGGTTATTATCAAGGTGATGATTAAAAGCTAAACTAACATAAACCACAAATTCCAACTTGGATAATAGGTCAAAAGGAAATTATTTTGGAGTGATCATATAATCACCATATCGACCTTAAGTTTCCAAATGAGAGTTCTAAAAGACAAAGTTAATAGTAGATAAGTGAACTAAGTTATATATTATGTATGGACCAACATCTATATGACATTGTATTTATAAAAGACATACACTTCAAATTAATAGAAGTTAATACCATAGTACATTACTCTTACCATATATGCAAAAAATTACCATAAAAGGGACTAATGTAAGTCAAAAGATCTCAATTGATATCGTGTGAGACCGTATGAGTTAAGTGAACCTCTTAATACACCCTTAGGACTCTTATCTAATTCTTGATATCAAATTTAACATTTGTTACTTTAGAATGTTAGAAAAAAAATATATGTTTGATATAATCTTACCAAACAATTGAAAATAGAAGAAAGTCATTTTTTAATTGTTAACTCATATAAGAAAATTTAGTATTCAAAGGTGGCTACTGACTTTGAGTAAGAAAATTGTATACATTTATAACACTATGAAATAAATGAGACGAAAAGAGATTAAATGAGATATATAACTTAGGGTATAACATTCGAAATCTACTCAAGAATCGCTCCATTGATCAAGACGTCATATATTCCTAACAAGTAAATGATTTTAAACTCTCGTTGTATAGTGGTCACACAAGTTATTGGACAAATATAAGAATTTGCAAAAATCTTATTGATTAAACTTATCACATGTGAGTAAGAGATGATAATAAAAAGACATACCTTATGAGTTTTAACAGGTGTAACATGTCCTAATCATTATTATCTACAAATAATTGATCAATTGATAAGATGGATGATGGATGATGATCTTCTAAAATACATAAGAATATACAAAAGTAATTTCTATGTAAAAGAAAGGGTCTTTTTTTAAGTTCTTTAACTGACGAAATAAAAAACTCTTCTAATTAAATAATAAAAATAAATTTCAATTATGTATATCTGACGCTATGAATCATTTTATCTATTCTAGATTTTCTTACACACATAGTCAACAATCTTCAATGTGGTAAGTCTAGATGACCTATTCAGGCTTTACATGTTAAAATTACTTGTGACATGCTCATTTTTACTGGATAAAACCTAACTCCTTCGAACTTGCATGAAATTCTGTCTTTTTATTACAGTACCATGAGAAGATATCCAACTTATATCTTACAATCCAAGTACATCATTCACACCCAGTTCCTAGTTTGTACTTTCAACTCTTGTTACCTATCATAACTTGTATTCAAATAAACAACGAAAATATGGAAACTACATACTGCAAAGCAATGAAGAGTTTGTTTATAAGCTGCTTACAAATACTTGGGATCAAACTTTTCGAAGTACATGACATTACAATCTACAGGTTTTGACGTTATATTTTGATTGAATTTATGACACATGCGATTGCTTTTCTTCATCACAGAATTACATGTAGAGGAGTATCTACTATGCCGTAGAAATCGTAAAGCTATTCTACCTTCTTCCGTGATAAAACTATTCACATTGACCTTTTCTGCAGCACAGCGGAAAAGGGATTCACAAACATTATGTTAAGAGACATCAGCATCATTTCTAAATTGATACAACTCAAGCTTCTACAATAAATACATAATTCTCAAATTAGAAATCCAGTATAAGTCAAAGAAAGAGAGGCTATCAGAATATATGAGAAACATAGCAGGGCTTTTCAAGTGGCCTCATCTGTCTCCAACTTAACTTTTGATCTATACCGGCGACCTGGTGTCCATGAACTGTTTCTTCTACTTTCTGGTTCATCTTCCTCCATGGTACAACCTTCTTCCTCATTCGTACAACCAGCTGCTATGCCAGCCAGTAAACCTTTCTTAAGCATAGACTCTTTACCTGTATTAACTTCCTCGTTTAGCTTTGCCTCGAGTAACATATCTTTCTTTATATCATTACTTGTTTTCTTTTTAGGTGTGAAAATATGTGGCTTTGAAAGATCAGCAGAAGATTCATCATCCGGTAATGTTTCCTTATTTTTTGATTTCTTCAGCATGTTAAGAAAGTCCATACATGCTTGTTGATTAGATTTGTCATCCACATCATCTGTTTCATCGAAAGTATACCGTGTGTATTTTGAAGGGTTCCGCATGTAGTCTGGGACTCCAGAAGGATAATCTGGAGGCAAAGGAGAAACTGAAGCATCTATGGTCGAATCAGTTTCCATCTGCACATCTTCAACTCCAACAAGCTCTGAATCTTCACCTTTATTGCATGCAGGGTCAAACCGGACACGCTTTTGAGACTTCAAATTCTGCTGATTACTTTGCAACTTTGAATCAGAATCATCATCTTTCCTCTTCAGAATAGATTTCAGATTAACATCCGCGGACATTTTATTTTGTTCATAATCAGGATTAGCTACAAAATCTTTCTCAGTAACTTGCAAACAGCACATCTTTTTAGCCGCTTCTGCATCTTCTTTAAGCCTAATTTTTGCAGCCAAATGATTTGCCCTAGGATCTCTGGTCGCATCCTTAAATGAGCTGGGAAGTTCATTGAAAGAATCTATATCTATCCCATAGTCATCTATGTCTCTCATATACAACCGTTCTCCAGTATTATCCTTGCCAATAGCTACTTTATCATATTTATCTTCCTCTTCCTGTTAATAATCACCACTTTATCAATTACACAACCAGAACATGGCTCAGAATTTCAAGAAACGCAAATTAGGATGACGTGCATATAAATTTAAAAATTAAGGTAACAAAGCACGAATTGTTCCTAGTAACGATACAACCTCAAACATGTTTTTTCATAATTACCAAAAAGGAAAAGTCAATTAGTCCCAAGTGTGACATACATTCTACAGTAAATTCCTTGAAACCGTAGAATGTAGAATAAACGTAAAGCATACTCTAACATAATCCCTGAAAATAAGATAGCCCACCAATCAAGTTCTCTTCATAAGTTCTGAACCCATAATTCTTCAAAGAATATTTATCATGTGAAATCTTATATAATTCCATAAAACTCAAATTGAAACCCATAACGAAAAAGCAACCTAACTTAATTCAAAGAGAAAAATAAACATAGGAAGAAGAGGGTGGTTACCTCGTATTCAAGAGTACTGTCTAAGCCAATGGACTTTTTAATCTCCCACTCTTCGTCGTTACAGTCATCAGGCTTCGCATGTGACTGTTCATCGTCGTCGAGCTCGTCCATGTCATTCTCTATCTCCGATCGAAAATTAGTGTCGGAATCAGCTTGCAAAGAATCGGATTCCGGTTCGGGCACGTCTTTATCTCGGATCCACTCGTCTCGGTCGAGTTCGACGTCCGTCAGACTCCATAGGGATCTTAGAGTAGTAGCTGAAGCGCTGGTGGTGGTGGAAAGTGACCCAAATGCTCTGTCGACCCGAACTCTGAAACTGTCTTCCATGAGCAGTAGTTGCTTTAGTTAGGGTTTCGTTGGAGACTTCGAATGTTGAAGATGATGTGCATCTTTTAAATGGACTAGGATTATATGTGGTGGGTCTGGCCATTTGGGTAGAAACCACAAAGTGGGATCCAAAAAAAAAAAAGAATGCTCGGGCTTAAAATTGTTCACCCAGTAACTTTGTGATCCTCGTGTAATTAATGGCTCCTTTCATGTAACTTTTAAGTTTGGATTGGATTTTGAAGTATAATTCTTAGTAGAACTTTTCAATTGATTTCATATAGACATAAAAAGCAACTGTTATTTTCTATCTTTTCCATTTGGATTGGATTCAAATGATTTCATATATGAGTAGCATATACGTTAAAACTACTGTTATTTTCTATCTTTTCTATTGAAAGACCATTTATTTATTAATTTTGTCACTAAGTCAGCGAACTTTCTTTTTTTTTAAAAAAACGGAGGAACCGTAGCTACTATCCTTTGAATGAGTACTAGGTAAATCTCCGAATTGATGCAATAGCCTGCAAATCATGTCAATCAAGTACTCCGTATTAGACAAGCCATGTACGACAGACTCGATCGAAAGAGTAAAGGTAGGAAGGTTCGAACACGGGATCTTTTGACTCGACCACCAGAATTAAAGAAATGATCTTGGAGTTACTTACAATATCTTATCAAAGAAAAATTTAAGAAAACCAATTATTAATCTTAATTAAAAAAGAAGTTGAGAGACAAATTTTAAAATAAAAAATGTGATAAATTATTTATTTACCTGCCTAAACCTAAACGAGGTATTAAACAAATTTAGAAAATTTAAAAGAAAATGACTTTTAAGTGTGAATTAAAAATAAATTGAATAATTAGAAACAAAACCTGTGGTTGAATGTTTACGAATTTATAGTATTACTAAGGGCTAGAAAATAAAATAAAATGCCTATATCTTAATATTAAGATTTTGAAATGAAAACTATGCCCAAATTAGTGTCATAGGACTTGAAAATAAAATGAGCTTAGTTCTTAATTCCGCAAAAAGAAATAGACCTAAACTAAAAGAAACTTGAATGAAATAGACCTAAACTAAATAATGGGCTTGATTTTTGAAGGATAGAATAAAATTAATTAAATGTAATGGACTTAAAATAGAAGCTGAGTAAAGTGGTTATAAATAGGTTTATAACAAGGCAGTTGCCTAGTAAATTTTAAGAGAAACTATGTTGAATTAATTGGGCATGTTGGGTGAAGAAATTTGAAGGAAATTCTAAGATCAACTATGTTATGGTGTTTTGAGTGTCATGAACTAGATGTATTCCTTCCAGGGCGAAGGGACAGTGTGGGCACTATGGGCAGCTGCCCACACTGCCCAAAAATAAAAAATCAGATACTATATGGTATATAACTAAATTTAATTTTGCATAGGTATTACCTATGCCTACACTGGGCCAATATTTCCTATTATGGCAAAAAAATATTCATACGGGCCTACTTGACTACTTTTGAGCCTAATGTTTTAA
>JAOTBA010000007.1:16479571-16492297 GCA_025629845.1 Erythroxylum squamatum
TTCGTTAACATTACTTATCTAAATATGATGCTCATTGAGACAAATTTACTGCATCTAAAAGTTCACCAAAAATTTGGGAAAAAGAAGAAATAAAAGCATAACTTCACAAAGATGGTTCATGCATGATAACGCAAGAGCACCTCTATAACAAGCTTAGAATAAATTCTATTAAGGCACAGTACAAGCACTATATACAAATACCACATTATGTACTGAAAAGGAAGTTATTTATCAGCATAAATCTGGTTTATGGAGTACATCAACTTCCCCAAAAGAATTATGACCTTGTTCATGTTTCATCTTAGAATTTTGAAGTGAAGTGTTCTCTGCCAAGAGGTATGTGAAATCACAAATTGACGGATTTCCTTCTATTTTGGTCTTCCTAAATTGGAGGCAATCTCTCCTAATTGCCTTCCGTACCTGGGTTTCTTTCCTAAAATAGAACCCTGTTTGTACATTATAAAACTCTATATCTTGTACAGAAAAAAGATGATGAAATATTATAGTACTCGTTCTTTCTCATGGAAGTAGGTAAAATCAACCAAACCATGTAATTCACTGTGTCATTCTTTTTCACTCTATTTTCCTACATGGTATATGAGCGGGTGTGACTGCCATCTTCAATGACTAACATCACCAGCAGCTTCATTCCCTCCAAAGCTCTGGATAACGTGAGGGAGGTGTCCCCTACCCTGGGCACACAAAATCTAGTGTCTTCCTCCTTCAATCTCACAGTGGAGAAACTAAACGGGAGAAACTACTGAGAATGGGCCCAGACAATGAAGTTGTTGATAGACGGAAAAGGAAAAATGGGTTATCTTACCAGACAGATGAAGAAACCACTTATCACAAGACCTTGGCTCTGCAACGCTGGAGATCCGAAAATTCAATGGTCACCACATGGCTAGTGAACTCGATGCAGCCCTCAATCGGAAAGGCCTCCTTGTTTTTGCCAATGGCACATGATGTTTGGGAGGCCATTAGAGAGACCTACTCAGATGTTGAAAATGCTTCCCAAATCTTTGAGATCAAGACCAGGTTGTGGCAATTGAAACAAGGTGAAAGGGAAGTCACCGAGTATTATATGGAAATGGTGGTGCTTTGGCAAGAACTTGATCTGAGTTCAGATGAGGCATAGGAATGGCCTAACGACAGCACACGCTACAAGAGGAAGGTAGAAAGAAAACGGGTTTTTGAGTTTCTGGCAGGGTTGAATCGTGAACTCGATGAATTGAGGGGACAAATCTTGATTCGATACCCTTTGCTTTCGACGAGAGAGGCATTTGCAGAGGTTCACCATAAGGAGAGACGATGGCAAGTCATGCTGAAGGAGAAAGAAACCCACGAGTCCTCTACCTGGCAGCTCGTGCATCACGATCTGGCCAAAATAAATGGCAAGTGAGCGCCAACCAAGATCAACAACTTTTATAATTTATGGCCTAACCAAGCAACAGGCTTTGAGCCCAAAACAGCAAAAAGGGCATCCTTGGTGCGAACACTACAAAAAACCATTGTTAGAAATTGCATGGGAAACTAGCAAACTGAAAACCCAGACAGAAAAATTGAGACAATTAAGCCAAAGTTAATTCTCAGACTGAAAAGAATCCGGGAGGAAAAAATGATAATGGTAGCTTTAGTTCTGAACAGCTGGAGAAACTCTATGAATTGTTCTCAACTTTCCAAACATCTAGTCCATCATCTGCTTCTGAATTAGCCCAACGGGGTAGTTGTCTAAAAGCCTCAAGTACTTGTATTAATACTCCATGGATTATTGACTCAGGAGTCTCTATTTACATGACTAGTGCTTATCAATTATTTACTACATATTCACCTTGTTCTGAGAATTTAAAGGTTAAAATTGTAGATGGTTCTATCTCCTTAGTAGTCAGCAAAAGGAGTATTCGATTATCTGACTCTAACTCTTGATCATGTCCTTCATGTCCCTAAATTAGCTTGTAACTTATTATCTATAAGCCAATTGACTAGGACATTGAATTGTTCAGCTAATTTTCTCCCTTCCTATTGCACCTTTTAGGATCTGTCAACGGGGAAGACAATTGGCAGTGTTAAGGAGTGTGAGAGACACTACTACTTTGAGGAGGAGATTGTAAGTGACTGACGTCACACTACTCAATATCATGTTAGGATTGGTTGTAGTTCTGCATTTCTTTCTAAAAATAGTGAACTTTTATTATGGCATTCTAGGATGGGTCAGCCCAATTTTCATTACATGAAATGTTTGTATCCACCCCTTTTCTTGAATAAACAGTTCATTGATTTTCAGTGTGAAATTTGTGAATTTGCAAAACTCCAAAGGGCACAATTTTCTAGATCAACCCTCCAAACCATTCACCATGATTCATAGCTATCTATGGGGGCCATCCCGAACTCAAAATAGAACACACGCCAAGTGGTTTGTTACCTTTATTAATGACCATACAAGTCTTTGTTAGGTGTACCTCTTACGTGATAGGATTGAGATTCATTTAGTCTCTATAAATTTCCATTCTATGGTCCATACCCAATTTCAAACCATATTCAAATCCTTCATACCAATAATGGTATTGAGTACTTTAATAAAGTATTGGGCACATACCATCAAAAGCATGGCACGATCCAACAAAGCTCATGTGTAGATACACCCCAACAAAATAGGATTGATGAAAGAGAAAACCAACACATCCTTGAAGTTGCCTAAGCCTTACTCTTCACTACCTACTTACCTAAAATTTTTTGGGGGATGCTTTCCTTACAGCCACCTAACTAATCAATCGGATGCCTAGTTGTATCCTCTCCTTTATCACACAGTTCAAAAGTTCTAGGAATCCTTCCCCACCTCAAGACTCATTTTTGACTTTCCATTAAGAGTGTTTGGGTGCACTGCCTTTGTTCATGTCCACCCTCATAATCGCACCAAATTAGATTCACAAGCCATTAAATGTGTCTTCCTTTGCTATTCCCCTACTCAAAAAGGCTACCAGTGTTATGACCCCCTCACTCATCGCATGTTCGTTAGCCGTGACGTGACCTTCTTTGAAGAAACATCCCATCACTCGCCGCCCTCGCTTCAGGGGGAGCACTTGTATGAAGCTCAGTTCATGGATTTTGAGTTCCTTCTTCCTGGACCCATAAAAACCTCACCAAGTGGAGTTCCTTCAACAATTTTGGGAGAAGATGAAAAGAAACAAAAAGAAGTGTTGGTTTATTCAAGGAGGCAAAAGCCACAATCTCAAGAGAACCTCACACTCGAAGCACCAAAGGAGTCAGACCCGGTGACAAATCCAGCCCAGCATGACCATGTAATAAATTCTGATGACCTAAATCTTCCTATTGCTATGAGAAAATAACCACGTTCTTGTAATCGTCATCCTATGTCAAAATGCATGTCCTATAATACCTTATCTACCAAATATCGTTCTTTTGCCTCTAGCCTTGACAGGACCATAATCCCAAAAGATATTAATGAGGCTTTTCAAAACCCTGAGTGGAAAGGAGCAGTATTGGAGGAAATGAAAGCTCTTGAAAAGAATGAGACATGGGATGTGGTGGAGTTACCAAAAGGAAAAAAACTAGTAGGGTGCAAATGGGTATTCACATTAAAGTATAAGGCAAATGGTATGGTGGAATGGTACAAGTCACGACTTGTTGCAAAAGGGTTTCCTTAGACCTATGGAATTGACTAAACAAAGGCCTTTGCACCTGTGGCAAAGCTCAATACAATACAAGTCTTACTCTGTTTGGCAGCCAACTTAGATTGGCCACTCCAACAGTTTGACATAAAAATGTCTTTTTAAATGGTGAGTTAGAGGAAGAAGTCTTTATGACCTTACCATTTGGTTTTTATAAACAGGGGGAGGAAGGAAAAGTTTGTAAGCTAAAGAAATCATTGTATGGGTTGAAACAGTCTCCAAAAGTGTGGTTTGACATATTCACTGAAGTAATAAAGGGTCAAGGATATCAACAGGGCCATTCGGATCATACCATGTTCTTTAAACAATTAAATAAGGGAAGAAAACCATCTTAATTGTGTATGTGGACGACATTGTACTAACAGGGGATGATGTGTTCGAAATGGCAAGGTTGAAGAAAGTCCTAGCCACTGAATGTGAAGAAAAAGACCTTGCCAAATGAGATATTTCTTAGGCATGGAGTATGCGATTGATCTATTAAATGAAACTGGGATGTTGGGTTGCAAGCTGAGTGATACTCCTATAGAAACAAGTAGGGGAATGATTGATGCAGGGAAATCAGTTGACAAAGAAAGATATCAAAGATTGGTGGGCAGACCAATATATCTCTCTCATACCAAACCAGACATCGCCTTCGCAGTAAGCGTGGCGACCCAACATATACATTCACCGAAGGAGGGTCACCTTAAAGGAGTGTATAAGATTCTTAGGTACCTCAAAGGTACTCCTGGTAGAGGCCTATTCTTTAAGAAATGTGATGGAAGGGAAATAGAAATTTTTACAGATGTAGATTGGGCTGACTCTACGGATGATAGAAGATCAACTTCTAGATATTGCACCTTTGTATGGGGAAATCTAGTTACGTGGAGAAGCAAGAAGCATAATGTAGTGGCTCAAAGTAGTGCTGAAGCTGAGTTTAGAGTTGTGGCACACGATACATGCGAGGGATTATGCCTAAAGAAACTCTTGCAAGAACTACATATCACATTAGAATCACTTATGAGACTCTATTGTGATAACAAAGCAGCAATCAGTATTTCCCTCAATCCAGTTCAACACGACAGAACTAAGCATATAGAAGTGGACCGACACTTTATCCAAGAGAAAGTTGAAGGGACAATCTGCATGATATATATTCCTACGAAGGAGTAAAAAGCCGATATATTCACTAAAGGGCTGCCAAGGCAAAATTTCGATGATTTCATTGGCAAGTTGGAGATGATCAACATTTACGATCCAACTTGAGGGGGAGTGTGGAAATCACGAGATTTAGGGATTTCCTTCTATTTTGGTCTTCCTAAATTGGAGGCAATCTCTCCTAATTGTAGCCTTCCATAGATGGGTTTCTTTTCTAAATTAGAACCCTGTTTGCACATTATAAAACCCTATATCTTGTACAGGAAAAAAGATGAAGAAATATCATAGTAGTCATTCTTTCTCGTGGAAGTAGGTTGAATTAACCGAACCACGTAATTCATTGTGTCATTCTTTTTCACTCTATTTTCCTACAAGATACTTTCAGGCAATCAAAGAATCCAAGTTGACTGAACCTTACTCTTTCATTATGTGTGGGAACCTATTGAGTCACCATAAGGGAGACTATTCTAGTCTTGAATTCATGTGAAGTTCAACCACATATTTCAATGTGGTTGTTAAGGCTCCTACTGTAGGATCTAGTTATGGGTCTCTGTACAACGAAATTAAAAATGGGCTATGAGTGTTTTTCAACCTTTCTTCCCTTCTTGTTGAATTTACTCATGAATACGAGAGCTCATTGGTGATGAGAGAACTCTCCGATCTCTGATACTTCGTTTCTGGATAAAAGGCGACTCATTCTTACCTGTTGTCTTTATTTAATATATATAGGAATATAACTGTCCCTTAGATAAGGACTATATTCAATATATATAGGAACATAACTGTCCCTTAGATAAGGACTACAAGTAGTTTCTAGCCACTAATAACAGCAGAATAATTAATAAAATAGACCAAGTAATTTGACTTGTTCACTTAGTAGTTGCCAGATAATTTTGCTTCAACTTTCCATGTGTAAAGCGCTCATACACTTTATGAGATGTAACATTACTCCCCTCCTCGACAGCACACTTGTCCTCAAGCGTGAAAGAAGGATAATGTTGGTGGATATGATCAACATCCTCCTAAGAAGCATCAACTAGAGATAGTCCTTGCCAATGGACTAAAACTTGAGAAACACCATGAAAAAGGCAACGGTCCAGAATAGCCTGTGGTTGGGGTCGTGTGTCATTAGAAGGAAAAGATGGCAGTGTTAGTTGAATAGAAAAATCTTCATGAGAATGATAAGGCTTCAAATATGAAATGTGGCAAACAGGATGGATGCAGGACTCTGGGGGCAGCTGCAAGCAATAAGCAACCTGACTGACACGAGCTAGTACAAGAAATGGACCATAATATTTGGATGATAGCTTCTGATTGGATCATTCCCGCAGAGAAAGTTGACAATAAGGCTGCAATTTAAGTAAGACCAAGTCCCCAACCTAAAATTCCAAATTGCGATGTTTAGCATCATAATGAGTCTTCATGTTAGATTAAGCTTGCAGTAGACGATCACGAAGTTGCGTAGTATGTCATTTTGATCTCAGAGAGCAAGATCCACAACAGCCAACCTAGAAGAGTTTGGAACATATGAAAATGAAGGGGGAGGAAGACGACCATACACCACCCCGAAAGGTGTGCACTTTAAGGAAGAATGGAATCTAGTATTATAGCAATATTCTGCCCAAGAAAGCCAGTCAATCCACTTCTTAGGCTTGTCACTAATGAAGCAATGAAGATACATCTGAACAGTGCGGTTGACAACCTCCGTCTGACCATCCGTCTATGGATGATAACAAGAACTGAAACAAAGTCGAATGCCATATAATGAGAAGAGTTCCTTCTAGAAAGCACTAATGAATACAACATCTTGGTCTGAAACAATAGTCTGTGGCAATCCATGTAGCCTAACAATCTGCTCAAAGAAAAGATGAGCCACAGATACAGCAATATAGGGATGAAAGATTGCCAACAAATGAGCATATTTAGAAAAGCAATCAACCACAACAACAATAACATATTTTCCATGAGACTGGCAACCCGTCAATGAAATCCATTGAAATATCCGACCAGATTTGAGTAGGAACAGGTAAAGGTTAGAGGACGCTTGCCAAATGGAGATCCTCGACTTTGTGCCGTTGGCACACCTAACAAGTGCGAACAAAGGACTGAACAGCAGACTTCAAGCCTTTCCAGTACAAATCAGATGTGACACGTCGTAGAGTCTCCTAATGACCTTCATGCCCTATATCATAGACTAAAAAAAGTATTGTCTCACATAATGGAGAAGGATGCAGCAGGTAAAGTCTATTTTTGAAGAAAATTAGACCATCCAAGAACTTCCAAGGACCAACTACTTCCCCTTGCTGAATTCTGCTAATCAACTACTGGAATTCAAAATTGGTAGCAATCTTTTAACGAATGTGATCAAAAAGGGTCAATAAAGGCATAGAAATAGCAAGTAAAGATTGATCATTGTCTTCAAACTGACGAGATAAAGCATTTGCTACAATGTTTTCACAGCGAGCCTTATACTCCATAGTAAAATCATAACCCAAAAGTTTACTCAACCAACGTTGCTATGGAATCTTGGAGATTCATTGTTCGAATAAGTATTTAAGATTGTAATGATCTGTGCAAACCAAAAACTTAGTTTCCCAAAGGTATGGGCACCAGTGAGACATAGCTTTAGACAAAGCAATCAATTCTTTTTCATAGGCTGGAAGACGACGATGTTGATTAGAAGATTCTACTAAAATAAGCCTTAGGTTGCCCATTCTATTGCAAAACTGCACCCATTCTGGTAAAGCGAGAACTAGTTTGGTAGTGATAGTCGCCATTAAATGCTCGAAGGCCATACTTGCCTCTGGTGTCCAATTGAAAGAGTTATTCTTAAGCATGGATGATATAGTCCCGAGTGTAGGATCTAATCACAATACAATGCACTAAGGAATCCTCTTGATTTCCCTTGTTGGAGTTCATCCCTTTATCAAAAGACCCTATGTTTATACACAAGAGGGAGACCTGTCCGTGACAAGGTCTCGTCCTCCAAGCAAATATTTCTCTAACAATTTGTCTAATGCTTTATTTATAAATAATGTAGCCTTATATAGAGGCTGGTTACATCGGTTTCTTTAGGATAAGACTTCCAACAAGAATAGACCTATTAGTTTATTTAGGATAAGGCTTCTAACAAGAATAAACCTACTAGTTATGATACAAAATATTTAAATAGACTCCTTCTAAGGTAAGATCTCCTTTTTTAAAGGGATGTTGTAAATCTCCTATCGTTACTCCCCTCCTCTACAAGGAGCTTGTCCTCAAGCTCAAAACGGTTCATCTTCCTCCTCTTGGTCTACCACTTCAAGCCAAAATAGTTGCTTACACTTGTGTTCCCTTAGAGTATGGCTCATCACAATTAAAACAAAGTCCCTTTGCTCATCTTTCAGTCATCTCCTCCCTTGACAAACGGGGCTGGACTACTTCTTATACTGGAAACCAATGTTGGAGAACCTCTCAGGCGTTTGCTGTCTCGGTTGTTAACAGCCGTAGAGTTGGCCCGAGAGCTTTTGGTTGTTGCCCAAGCTGAAGCGTTGCTTATGGCTGCTACCCAGGCAGAAGTACATCGAGCTCACCCTCCCTAGTCCATCAACTGCTTCCTTTCAAAAGCTCTTGCCTTGTTCATGATTGTCCCTAACATGTTCAGCCCCTACAGCTCCACATCTATTCATATCCCATCAACTAATCCAATTGTAAAGACGCCCACTTGTTAGACCAATGGTGCATGCTAATAAGGTTTGAAATTGACACTTGTACTCCTCAACAGCGCTCGTCTGTTTGAGACTGGCTCATTCTCCTAACGGATTAGTGCTTAAGGGGGGGACCAAATCTTGTGCTACATTATTACTTGAAGTCCTCCCACGACATTCCTAGTATCTCATGATCCACCTGGTAATACCAAAGTTGAGCCTCCCCTGTCAAGTGAAATGCAACCAAACCTACTCGATCCTCTTCTGCCGTCCATTGGCTCTGAAAAAACTGATCGCAACGGTGCAACCAAACCAAAGGGTCCTCTAAACCATTGTAGATGGGGAATTCCAACTTCGAGTAACGCGGCACCATCTGAGCCTCGGGATACCCTTCGTTTAGCATCTCCTCTTGATTGGCCGAAGCATGGCTGCTGCTCGCCCCACCTCCATGCCCCCCACGATTCGATTCCTTTCCTTGCTTCCTAAACCAGTGATTCATCTCTTCGAATTGGGCAGTTGAGTTCCTCTGTTGGAGCTCCTCCATCTGCTAGAAACGCTGCTCAACCCTTTGCATAAACACCCTGAGCTCATTCTGGATACTCCCTAAGTCGTCCATCATGTTTAGCTCTGATGCCAAATTGATATAGTCCCGGGCATAGGATCTACTCACGTGGCGATCCACCAAGGAATCCTCTTGATTTCCCTTGTTGGAGTTCGTCCCCTTTTTAAAAGACCCTATGTTTTACGCAAGAGGGAGACCTGTCTGTGACAAGGTCTCGTCCTCCAAGCAATATTTCTCTAATAATCTGTCTGATGCTTTATTTATAAATAACGTAGCCTTATATAGAGACTGGTTATATCAGTTTATTTAGGATAAGACTTCTAATAAGAATAGACCTACTAGTTTATTTAGGATAAGACTTCTAACAAGAATAAACCTACTAGTTATGATACTAAATATTTCAATAGACTCCTTCTAAGGTAAGATCTCCTATTTTAAATGGGTGTTGTAAACCTCCTATCAATGGATGTTAAGGGCACAACAATTTTACCATAATCCTTAACAAACTTTCAATAGTAGCCCAGTAATCCAAGGAAACCCCGTAAGCTCTTAATGGTGGTTGGTTGCTACCATTGAGTCATCGCTTTGATTTTATCAGGGTCAGTAGAAACTCCTGTAGTAGAAATCTGATGGCCCAAATAGGAAACTATAGTCTGAGCAATAAAGCATTTAGCATGCTTAGTTCTAGTGCAACTTTGAGAAAACCTCTCACAAGTGAGATAGGTATTCTGCTAAACTCCTGTTATAGATCAAAATATCATCAAAGAAGATCAAGACAAACTTGCAAAGATAAGGAAGAAAAATGTCGTTCATGAGAGCCTGGAATGTGGAAGGTGCATTGGTAAGGTCAAATGGTATCACCAAGAACTCAAAATGGCCATGATGTGTACGGAATGTAGTCTTGGCCACATCATTTGGATGCATGCAAATTTGATATCCTGATCGTAAGTCGAGCTTAGTAAGAATTGAGCACCATGTAGTTCCTTTAACAATTCCTCAATGAATGGTATAGGAAATTTGTCCTTGACGGTCTTTGCGTTGACTACCCAAAATCTACACAGAATCACCAACTAGAGTCATATTTCTTAACTAATAACACCGTAGAAGAGCGTATTAACCCCTTCACCAACATCTCATCATGTTGCTTTTCAATCTTTGTTTTTTGTGCATGCGGATATCGATAAGGGCGGACAACAATTGGGTCAATTCCGCTCATCAGAGTAATTTTATGATCACACACCAAAGAGAATGAGGCAACCCCACTGGCTCCTTAAAAAGATCCTCAAACTCCACTAATAGGAGCTAAATTGAGTGGGTGATACGGTCATCTTGTGGCATTACATGACTAAATGAAGAATGACCCTGTCGTTGCAGCCCTTGCTATTGGAGGTCAATGGCATCTCTCACAAATT
The DNA here is from genome assembly GCA_025629845.1 of Erythroxylum squamatum. NCBI lineage: Eukaryota > Viridiplantae > Streptophyta > Magnoliopsida > Malpighiales > Erythroxylaceae > Erythroxylum > Erythroxylum squamatum. The sequence continues at coordinate 16,490,058 of JAOTBA010000007.1, forward strand.
GCATGCACAACCTTTTTAAATCCCACACACTTGGTCCCAATGTCCCAAGCCAACAGATACCTAATACTACGTCACAAAAACCAAGTGGCAATACATAAAAATCTAACTGAAATTTATGGTTCCCTAAACGGAAACAAACATTCTTGCAAAGTCCAAGGCATTGCAACTTCTTGCCATTTGCCACAATAACCTGAAGATGATTCTTCCTACCAATAATCAAATCGAGATGAGCAGCCAAAGAAGAACCTATAAACTTATGTGTGCTGATGGTATCAACCAAGATTCGCAGAGGTCGTTTATAAATGACCCTCAATTTGCATCGTCTGAGGATGTGGAGTTTCTATGATAGCATGGAGCGAAATTTGTGGTTCTTGGTTGGTGTCAGATGGAAATTCACCCTCTGAAGAATCTGCAGGGCCATCAATGAAGAATAATCTCTAACAACGATGTCCAAGCAAATAAGTTTCAACGTAGTTAAAAAAAAGATTCTTTGCACAGTAGTCTGCCATTTCAGCCTTGGTTAATCACTTGATATACTGAGATTGGGTTGGTTGTGAGGACAAAGCTTTGTTTGGATTAACCAAGGTAACTGGTGGTTGTAGCTATTGGTCGTTTTCTGAACGTCTTGCTCCACAGCGGTGTTCATATAATCGGGCTAAGTTCATGGCAGTGGTCAGATCCTCTAGTCGACGAAATTCCACTTCCACGACGATCGAGTCCTACACCACACTAATAAAAATCTCCACTTCCTGATCTGGTAAGAGGAAGGATGCACGAGTAGACAAGTGTTCAAATTGACGGTGGTAGTCGTCTACCGAAACTGTCTGGCAAAGTCGGACCAATTCTCCCAATTTACTGCAACTGCTTGAAGGTGCAAATCTTTTGAGGCAATAGTTCTTAGACTCCTCCCAATCCAAGTTCGAACGATCCTTATCCAATTTCAAAAACCAATACTAAGCATCGTCTTCCAGATGTGGAGTGACCATGCTCATTTATCTTGATGTGGAACTTGACAATGTCAAAAGTAGCAATTGCAAAGACTCAATCACGATAACAGGTCAGTTCACCCATCATAGAGTGGAAAGTTCAATTTGCAGTGGCGATTTGTATAGCCGCCTTCGTCGCGTTCCATACACCCATCATTCTGGCGATTAGAGCGATCATGATTGACGCTCCCCTCTCTGTGTTCACGATGGTAGCAAGTATTTTGAGATCCTTCTCGCATCACCCCCTAAAGTTGGGCTTGCAAATCTTGACAATCACATTCTAGTTCCTCCCTATACATCTGTTGATCTTGTTGGTATTGGACCAGGAATGCATCCAACCACTGTTGTGCTGAACGGTTTGGGTCACCCAAGTAGGCTCTGATACCAAATAGTTATGGGTCTCTGTACAACGAAACCAAAAAGGGCTAAAAGTGTTTTTCAACCTTTCTTCCCTTGTTGAATTTACTCATGAATACGAGAGCTCATTAGTGATGAGAGAACTCTTCAGTCTCTGATACTTTGTTTTTGGATAAAAGGCAACTTATTCTTGCCTGTTGTCTTTATTCAATATATATAGAAACATAATTGTCCCTTAGAGAAGGACAATATTCAATATATATAGGAACATAATTCTCCCTTTGATAAGGACTAAAAGTAGTTTCTAGCCACTAATAACTGCAAAATAATTAATAAAATAGACCAAGTAATTTGACTTGTTCACTGAGTTGTTGCCAAATCCTTTTGTTTGGACTTTCCATGTGTAAAGCGCTCATATACTTTAGGAGATGTAACAACGGCTTTGGGTAATTAATCAACAATCTAACCAATAACTACAATTAAGAACTATCAAGATTTTTAATTGCAATCAAAGTTGCAACTAAGGCTGATTGTGGCCCACTAAGCCACAATTGTGTCTACATTAATTGCAATTGCCACAATTACCTGCAACCTCACTATTTAAAACCTTAATCATTGCATTCGTTACCTTAAATCTTATGGGACATCAAAAGCATCTATCCAAACACAATAATGCTCAATAATGGCAACATCATCGCCACCAAAAATGGGACTTAAGTAAAAATTTCCAAGAAAGTATTCAACCAAAAACCTTAAACTTTTGAGTGAATCACATAATGAATCCTACAGAACTCTAACAAGTCCCCAAAATAGAAGTCCATTTGTTTGAAAGAAGTACATTCTTGCCATCCATTATGCTAAAGAGGAAATTTTAAAGGTACTATAACGATCGTTAAG
>JAOTBA010000007.1:16523354-16535291 GCA_025629845.1 Erythroxylum squamatum
ACTGTAACTGAAGAAGATAAAGTTACATGTAAATACACTTGCTTTCCAGGGCATTATATTTACATAACTCCAACAATATCCATAAGTACACTCAATACCATTCCTAATCATAACATTTCACAACTTTGCATATCATTTCATTTCTCTGCCACTAAGGTTCACATGCAAAATCATGGATCAAAGGACTTTTCTAGGTTTTAATGTGGGCAAAGAGAAGGTGAGATGTATTTGGGTCAAGTAGCATGAAAGCCATTAAAACTAGTGAAACAAAAATAACACTCAATATAAGATAAAGTTTCACTCACAATAATGTACATCAACCATGATGAATGCAAAAATGATGTTTCAAAGCTCAGACTTAAGTTTTATCACCATAGGTACACTCAATACCATTCCTAGTCATGACATTTCACAACTTTGCATATCATTTCATTTCTCTGCCACTAAGGCTCACATGCAAAATCATGTATCAAAGGACTTTTCTAGGTTGTAATGTGGGTAAAGATAAGGTGAGATGTATTTGGGTCAAGTAGCATGAAATCCATTAAAACTAGTGAAACAAAAATAACACTCAATGTAAGATGAAGTGCAAAAAACCAACATTCACTCATAATTATGTACATCAACCATAATGAATGCAAAAATGATGTTTCATAGCTTAGACTTAAGTTTTATCACCACAAACCACATTAAGCATATATCACTCATAAAAAATAATCATAAACAAGATTTTGTAACCATAGCGAGTGATTACTGAAAGCAACATCCACCTTATATCCATCATGCTCAAGTAACCCAATCAATACAACTTTAGGAGGAAAGACTAATCATAAAAAAAATTTCAACACATATGCAATTCCTCCTTGATAATTTTATTTAAACATTTTCTTTTTCTTTTTCTTTTTCCTTTTCTCTCTATTTTCTTTTCTTTTTCTTTTCTCTTTTTTCACAAAAAAATTGAAAGAAGCTACGTCAATATGGGAACTTCAATGATAAAACATAAATTGACATCCCAACAATTATACCTATCCCATCTATATGGACACCCCCACCCTTATACTTTTGCACACCATAATCATAAACAATCCACAAATGCTCCACTAGCTTTATGGCTTGGGTAGGACATTTGGTTAATTTTAACATGTAATGTGGTTTGTACAAAAAGAGAGGTTAATAAAGCTCAAAGGGGGTTAACAACGGAGAATTCATAACGATGGGTGATATGTGCTTAATTAATTATACATTTATTCCATAACCCTTAGTGATTAATGATATGAAAATGTTTAAGACATTCACCTGAGTTCATATTTGGTTTTAGGTACAATTCGAAGGCAAAAGAGTTAAAGTGAGTCAAAAGCGCAATCTTTAAGCCATCTTGTTTTAGATTCACACTCACTTGTCGGCATGGAACAAGAAGAAGGATTAGGGCAAGAGGAGACAAGAAAATGCATGAAGATGAAGAGTATACATTGTAGAAAATCAACCGAAGTCATGATAATGCAAGTCACGGCCATAACACAAAGTGTCATGGGTATGACTAATGATGCATGGCCATGACACAACATGTCATAGCCTTGACTCACCTTGCACGGACATGACCCAAGTAGTCACGTCTATGACTTAAAGTCACGTCTATGATTCAACATGTCATGGTCATGACTTTCACCCTAAAACCCTAGTTTTTAATATAAATAGACATTTGAGGACAAAGAGGGGGATGAAAGAATAGAAGGTGTTTTTATATATGGAACTTCAGGAGTTTCAGGAGAGCATAAAGAGGGCAAGCTCTCCACTATGAGAAGACCTATGGAGGGGTATTTTTCTGACATCAGTTCGGAGGTGACATCAACATCAACGACCCGATTAAGTGTATTTCTCCTTATATTTGTTGTTTTCTTTCCCTCTTTAGAAATAGATTATATTATCCGATGTGTATGGGTTTGGATATTATGAAAAGAAGGTTTTAATGTGTTCATTGGATCGTTTTATTACAAACCCATTGCTAGAATTTCAATATAATCCGTATTTGTTATGTTGAAATTCATTTGTTGTGACTAATGGTTCATAATCATTAGGGGTAACATAACTTAGTTTAAATGATGCATCGTATGGGGTTGTTGCCTTGATTAATCGATTTTCCTAATTCATAATGCTACTACCCAATTAAATCTAGAGATCGTATCCTAGGTTATTCGGTGGTTAGGTTTAATTAACGATTGTATCTTGCTTAAACAATACCTAAGGAAAACTCGAGTTAACTATTAACTCACTATTAATAGTTTCCAGGAGAGGTTTGGGAACAACAAATCATTGAAATATTATTAATTAGAGTGTAGGCTAAGATTGAACCAAAAAATCGGGTCCATACCGAATTCCCCACTTTTATAAATTTTAATGTTTCTTTAATTTGTTTTCATTAGGTTAGTTTTATTTTATTTTGTTATTAAACCAAAACCCCCTTTGTAACACCCCGTTTCCATTCTAAGGGATCGAACCCTAAAATATGGTACATGTGAGATTTCAATGAGAGATTAGATAAGCGCATTTCATGATCATGCATAATGTTAGCATACACATAAGTGAATTTGGTTATTGCACACTTTACGATGAATTGTAGATGCATTCATTGAACTTTTCCAGGTAAAATTGATCTATAAATGTTAATTGTGGATTTTGTTTGTCTTGAAAATTAAATTGGAGTGTATTAACATTGATTTAGTAATTTTGGTGATATTTCAGATATTTTGGAAATTTGGGGCATTTTAGACTAGGAAAAATGTAGAAATAAGAGACAAATGGAAGTGTGACACATGGTAGCCTCATATGGATGAAAAATGGCTTACATGCATTGGTGACACATGGCAATGTATTATTAACACACCTAGTCACGTTTTTGTATGAAACTTTCTGCAGCTTTCTTGTTTGTTCTTCACCGAAATAACTAACATCAAATCTCTCTCTCTTTGTTCATCCATTACCAAAACATCTAGTGTTCATGTTTGTGTATTTGGCTTTTGATTCTTACATCAAAGTAAGCACTTCAGCCTGTATATTGTTTTGTTTCTGTTCATTCTCGTTTTTCTCCATCCACTGAAATCTCATTGCCCACTCTCAACCGCAGGAATTTTGTTGAATCAAGTAAGTTATGTTTTAAGTTTTATGGGTATCATAAATGATTTTTTGATGATGTTTTAATGTTTGTAAATGGATGCATGCATGTGTGGTGTAGGAAGAAACAATTTCGGTGATACAAGTAAAGTGATGAAGGAGTTAAATGCGGTTTAGTGAAGTCAAAAAAAAGTTTGATTTGTGTATACTCTATTTTGCTGTTGTATACATGACTCTCTTTGGGTATGTTAGAGGTGAACTAAAATGAATATAATGTTAAGGAAAAAGGATTAGGTGAGGTCGTGATATAGAGAGGATTAAAATGATAAGTTTAAGATGAAGTGACGGTGTTGATTGGAGAGGAAAAGAATGCAGAAAAAAGAATGAAAAGGTGAAAAAAACTGATGATTATGCGTGAATATGTTCTATTTTTGATGTTTGTTAATAATCATGGATTTTGAATTGTTTGTATTGAGTTGAACTGAAATGGGAGTCGAAATGAGGAGAGGATTATTAAGACATAGTTAGAAATGGAAGATTAGCAAAAGGGAGAAAGAAGAAGAAAAAATTGCAGTTCGTGAATCTGGAGAAGAAAATAAATAGTGCACCTGCATTGTGCACAATCATGCATCTCATAAGTGCGCGATAGTGCATAAGCACAATCGTGACATTGCACTATCAATTGGAAAGCACGATTGTGCATGAACACGATGGTGACAATGAGGAAGCGTCTCGCAGTGCACCATCGTGCATAAGCATGATCGTGACCATGAGCAACAGTTGCGAACATCCTTCATTCTTTTCGCTATAACTTCTTCTCCTGACCTCCAAATGACCTGAAATTTGAACCAACAAACTCATAACACATTGTTCTTTCTCTCCATCAAAACTTATGGCCATCTGAACTCATTCGGAAAAGATTGATTGATGAATTTAGGATGAAAATGATGAAGTGTGCTGGATTATGATAAATGGAGTACTTACACTGAACATACATCGGTATTTTGGCCATATCTTGATCTATAGATATCCATATAAGTTGAATTTTGATTCATATTAAAATAGAGACATATGGTTACAATTTTTAGGAGACATCGAATTCAAATTCTGTCTTTAGGAGTTCAAAAATCTAGCTTGAAGTTGAGTACAGAGTACTATTATAGTTTAAGAATAGTCTGAAGCATTTTGTGTATAACTTTAAGAGTACTGAATCGAATTGTATGATTTTGGTGTTATTACAAACTTAAGACATATAGGAAATTTTTTTAGAAGAAATTATTCCCTAAATACTTCATTTTCCTTATATTAATGACCATGAAAAATTGATTTGAAAATTTGAGAAAAGCTGGAATGATTACTTAATGATGTTATAATTTAGTTAATGAATTGTTGATATCAAAGTACCAAAGGCATGAGTATAATGGGAATAAAGTTGTTTATATGATAGTAGTTGTTACAAAAAAGAGATGAGTAATATGTATTAATTAAAGGTGAATAAGAATTGAATATTATGAGAGCATAAAATGCTAGAAAAAAAAGACGAGTAATTGAATTATGATATTAGAATAACCAAGTGTTCTTAATACGGTTTGATTGATCAAGAGATGTGATTAAGGAAACATACCCGATATAGTCAAATTGAGTATGTATTATACATGACACATATACATATGTGTACAATTGAATGTTTTTGTACTTGTGCAATTAATAATATGTGTGCAATATGTGTATTGCATAATGTTGATATGCAGAATAAAATGTCTGCATCTAGATGTTTCTGGATCATGGAAGCTAATGTTAATCTAGAGCATACTTTAAGTCAACCTAGATGGCCTTACTTTAAATGATTGTTCTGTTTAAATTTTGCATTGAATGATTATATGAATGTGATTGTACTAATTTCGAACATTGAATGTCGAAGGTGTTTGATGCATGAATATCATATTGGAAGTGCTCATTATATGTGAATTTAAAGAAATAAGTAATACTCAACTTGATTGTTGAATGTTGGACCAAGTTTCGGAGGAAAATGTGAATGTGAATGTGAATGAAATAAGTGATTCTCAACTTAAATGTTGAATGTCAGACCAAGGTCCGATGACATGTGTAAAGTGAAATAATGTGATTGGCTGATCATATGTGATTGATGCATTTCATTACATGAATGCATGTTAATATAAAGGCTGTTGTGACCGGAGTAGCCACCGAAAAAGAGCTTAAAGCTCAGAAAGTGAAAAGAGCTAAACGCTCATATTGTTATTAACAGCCAAAGGCTCACTATGTATAACAATCCCGATATCACCAATGGATACGAGACAGTTATCAGTGAGCCCGGTATCCATAATGGATATGGGACAGTTATAGTCACTCAGTCATAACAATAAAAAAATTGGAAGTGAGTTTCTTGACCATTGCATATGTATCTAATATGTATGATTGAAATAGTTTGAATGATTTTCGAATGTGATTATATAGATTAATGTGTTATGTGATTGAGTGAGCCATCGAGGACGGTCTACTCATTGAGTTCACAAAACTCAACCCAAAATTTTCAATATTTTTTCTAGCTTAGAGAGGATCTCCAGTTAGACAAATTGGAGTCAAGCCACTACATTCGAGTAACAGATAAAGGTCAGGATCAATTCCCGTCTACATATGTGTTTTCATTATTTTGTATCAAAATATATATTCACTAGTATTTTATAATGCGTATGTAAATTATTTTGCAATGTAATGACAATGTGACTACAAGTATTTTGTATCTGTAATGGGCCCAAGTGACTAGCAAAATTCTGATCAGTTGTATAATGATTGTAACTCTTGCTATTGAAAATGTTTATGAATAAAACAAGCTTAAATTGATTATTGAATTTTCACATATGCATACATTATTTGGAAAAAACTTGGTAATGAGTTCGATCGTTGACTATTCCAGCATGCCACCCTCAGGGGCACATACTCGAATATCACTTAGGATGTCGGGTACATGTCTTGTGAGAGTGGGGTGCTACAATTTGGCATTAGAGCCAAGTTTAGTATCTTACATGGGCATTTTTTTAAATATGTCTCAAGTTACATGCATTTTACATAGGTCTTAGATGCAGTGGCAACTGATCCCTAGTCTGAGTCACATTTATATGAGTCACATGCATGAGCATTTGTTAAAAGTTTAAGCTGATAGAAATAGTAAGAAGAATGATGATCTGTCAGAATGTGAGAAAATGAACGTTTGTGGATATTTAGAAATGAGAAATAGTATATGGTTAGATATGACAGATAATAATTCAATGCATTTGTATTGGTGGATGTATCATGGTATATGACATCAATATTGTATTGTGGTGATATATCCTCGAATGTGAAATAGATGTGAATACATTGTCGTGGACTGATTAAAGAAGGTAGTGATATAAATATTAATGACGAGATTTAAAGTGTACAAGCCAAGTTGAAAGAAAATAAAATTTTCGATGACCTTGAGAGGTTAAACTTAGACTTGAAATGATTTCTCGATAAGTGTGGTAAGAGTTATGATTTAGCATAAGAATATGTCTGTGAAATTGAGATCAGAAGTTCAGGATAATTATGCATTTATAGCTCCGAATTGATTGTGAACATACGTATGTATGACGATATAATGGTAATTGGAAGGTGAGATAATGGTAGCGATATATGTAAAAGTTGTCAAGGTTAAGTTTTATGAGTACATATCTAATAATGGGGTCATCATAATAAGTGAGAATATTGAGCACATATGTATTATATGTGTGGAGATGATATAGGAAGCAATCTATGACTTATTGAATATTTGTTAGTCATAGTTCCCTATAATTCAAAGTCTAAGATGAATTAGAGTAATATATGAAAGTTCTTATATTTCTCAATTGGGGATAGATTGAAATATTTAATGATGTTACTTTGTGTGATAAATTTGAGAAAAAGGAAGGAAAGAGATTTTCTGGTTTTGTCATGATCTTAAAAAGGATCACCAAGATTGTGAAAAGGTCCACCATGATCCTGGCAGGCATAAAAAAAATATAAATGTTGTTTAGAATCAATTGGAATCCAGGAATCATTTGCGAATGTTATTAATTGTTGACTTGTCAAAAATACATCTTTAGATAAGAGGAAATGATCTTGATGGTATATACCAAGGTATAAAAGTAAATGAATCTGCTTAAAGCTTCACTGAGCCTTATCAGAAAGGTTATTTTGATCATATAAGTTATGACAGAAATTGATCTTATTGAGATATTATGAATAGTTGAAATGGATCTTCTTGAGGTGCTAAATATGGTTGATAAGCAATGATGAAAATAGTTGATTCATAAAGATTACATGAACAGTATAGATGTTAGTAGCAAGAAATCTTCTTTCGAAGAAGAATTTCACCAAATTAGGTTAAGTAGATCAGATAGTTTATTTTTATGAATGATCAAGGAAGGAACAAATCAGAAATGAATATTTAATGAGTCAGAAGTGAATCTTGGAGTCCCATTTCTAACTAAGACTCAGGCATTAGGTAGAATATGCTATAAAGAGTATATGTGTTTTATTTGATGTAAAGTATCCAACTATATGATTTGATTATTGAATTGGAGGTGACACTCTTACTAATATGAGGAGAATTTAGGCCCACATTATATTCTATGCAAATATATACAGGGGATACAAATTAGGTTTGATGAATGTGTTACCAACATGGGAAGTTAAGATTACAAATAAATTGAAATGTGTGGAGAAACTAGTATGAAAGAACAGACATTAGAATAAGTTAATGTTAAATCAGAGGAAATCAAATACTTGAGAAAACCAGTCGAGAAAATTTTTTGGTAATATCTGTTTGAGTTAACAAATGCCTCCGATAATATTATGGTATTGAAGATTAAAGTGATCCAAGGAAAATTGGATCAATTAGTGACTATGATCATAGATGATATATTGATTGTATTCAAAAAGTTAAGAAGAATATTTTGAATACTTGAGGTAAATCTTACATATCATGAAGGTAGAAACAAATATATGCCAGGTTTAATAAGAGTGAATCTTAGCTTGAACGAATAAAATGTTGGGTCGTATAGTAGCTGAGCATGGCATAATGGGAGACCTAAAGTAAGTAGAGGTAATGATGAAGTGAGAAACTCCAAGGAATATATATGAGATCCGGAGTTTTCTAGAATTAGCTAGAAATTGGACACTACCAGAAGTTGTTAAGGGGTTTTCAAGTTGTTTTGTTGTTGTATACATGACTCTTTTTGGGTGTGTTAGAGGTGAACTAAAATGAATATAGAGTTAAGGAAAAAGGAATAGGTGAGGTCGTGATATAGAGAGGATTAAAATGATAAGTTTAAGATGAAGTGAAGGTGTTGATTGGAGAGGAAAAGAACGCAGAAAAAGGAATGAAAAAGTACAAAAAATATGATGATTATGCATGAATATGTTCTGTTTTTGATGTTTGTTATTAATCTTGGATTTTGAATTGTTTGTGTTGAGGTGAACTGAAATGGAAGCCAAAATGAGGAGAGGATTATTAAGACATAGTTAGAAATGGAAGATTTAGCAAAAGGGCAAAAGAAGAAGAAAAAAATTGTAGTTCGTGAATCTGGAGAAGAAAATAGATAGTGCACATGCATCTCGCAAGTGCACGATCTTGCACTTCCTCATTTTTCTCCTTGTGCACGATCGTGAAAATAGATAGTACACATGCATCTCGCAAGTGCACAATTGTGCACTCCCTCATTTTTCTCCTTGTACACAATCGTGCACGATCGTGCACAAGGAGAAAAACAAGGGAGTGCAAGTTCTTTCACAAGCACGATCATGACATTGCGCTATCAACTGGAAAAGCACAATTGTGCACAAGGACGGTAGTGACAATGAGGAAGCGTCTCGCAGTGCACCATCATGCACAGGCACGATCATGACCATCCGCGACAATTGCGAACATCCTTCATTGTTTTGGCTATAACTTCTTCTCCCGACCTCCAAATGACCTGCAATTTGAACCAACAAACTTATAACACATTGTTCTTGCTCTCCATCAAAACTTATGTCCATCTGAATTCATTTGGAAAAGATTGATTGATGAATTTAGGATGAAAATGATGAAGTGTGCTGGAATATGATAAATGGAGTATTTACACTGAACATGCTTCGGTATTTTGGCCATAGCTTGATCTATAGATATCCAAATAAGATGATTTTTCTATTAATGTTAAACTAGAGACATATGGTTACAATTTTCAGAGACATCGAATTCAAATTCTGTCCTTAAGAGTTTCAAAATCTGGCTTGAAGCTGGGTATAGAGTACTGTTGTAGTTTAAGAACAATCTAAAGTATTTTGAGTATAACTTTCAGAATACTGAATCAAATTTTATGATTTTGGTGCCATTAGAAACTTAAGACATATAGGAATATTTTTTGGAAGAAATTATTGCCTAATCCTAGTATTAATCACCATGAAAAATTTATCCGAAAATTTGAGAAAAGCTAGAATGATCGCATAATGATGTTGTAACTTAGTGAATGAATTGTTGATATCAAAGTACCAAAGGCATGAGTATAATGGGAAATAAGTTGTTCATATGATACTAGTTGTTATAAAAAAGAGATGAGTAATATGTATTAATTAAAGGTGAATGAGATTGGATATTATAAGAGCACAAAATGCTAGAAAAGAAATGACAAGTAATGGAATTATGATATTAGAATAACCAAGTGTTCTTGAGGTGTAAACCTAAGAATACGTTAGACACATATGAATGATACAGTTTGATTGATCAAAAGATGTGATTAAGGAAACATACCCGAAATAGTCAAATTGAGCATGCATTATACATAACATATATACATATGTGTACAGTTGAATGTTTATGTAATTGTGCAATTAATAATGTGTGTGCAATGTGTGTATTTCGTAATGTTGATATGTAGGATAAAATGTTCGTATCTAGACGTTTCTAGATCATAGAAGCTAATGCTAATCTGGAGTGTACTATGAGTCAACCTAGATGGTCTTACTTTAAATGATTGTTCTATTTAAATTCTGTATTGAATGATTATATGAATGTGATTATACTAATTCTGAGCATTGAATGTCGAAGGCGTTTGATGCATTAATATCATATTAAAAGTGCTCATTGTATGTGAATTTGGCGAAATAGGTAATACTCAACTTGATTGTTGAATGTCGGACCAAGTTTCGAAGAAAAATGTGAATGTGCATTTGATTGAAATAAGTGATTCTCAACTTAAATGTTGAATGCTGGACCAAGGTCCGATGACATGTGTAAAATGAAATAACGTGATCGACTGATCATATGTGATTGATGCATTTCATTACATGAATGCATATTAACATAAAGGCTGTTGTGACCGGAGCATCCACCAAAAAAGAGCTAAAAGCTCAGAAAGTGAAAAAGAGCTAAAAGCTCAGATTGTGATTAAGGGCTAATGGCTCACCATGTATAATGAGCCCGGTATCCCAAATGGATACAAGATAGTTATCAATGAGCTCGGTATCCACAATAGATATGGGATAGTTATAAGCACTCGGTCACAACAACAAAAAAATTGGAAGCAAGTTTCTTAAGCACTGCATATGCATCTAATATGTATGATTCAAATAGTTTGACTAACTTTCGAATGTGATTATATGGATTAATGTGTTATATGATTGAGTGAGCCATTGAGGATGGTCCACTCACTAGTTCACAAAACTCAACCCAAAATTTGCAATATTTTTTCAAGATTAGAGAAGATCTCCAGTTAGACAAATTAGAGTCAAGCCACTACATTTGAGTAAGAGATAGAGGTAGGGATCAGTTCGCGTTTGCATGTGTGTTTTCATTTTTTTTATCAAAATATGTATTCACAAGTATTTTACAATGCGTATGTAAATGATTTTTTAATTTAATGACATTGTGACTACAAGTATTTTATGCCTGAAATGGGCCCAAGTGACTAGTGAAATTCTGATGAGTTGTAGAATGATTGTAACTCTTGTGATTGAAATTGTTTATGAATAAAACAAGCTGAAATTGATTGTTGATTTTCCGCATATGTGTATATTATTTAAAAAAAATTGTAATAAGTTCGAGCCCTCGCGGGGTACGTACTCGGATATCACTTGCAAGAGTGGGATGCTACACCCTTTTACCCTAAATACGATTAATTTCATTTCAAATACTTTACATACACTCTCTGTGGGATAGATCTAAACTCGCCACTACTATAGTAGTAGTCTAGTTTATTTGGCTAGTGTTACGATAGGCTACCATCAATTTTGACACCGTTGTTAAAGACTTCAATGGGTAGGCTATTTGGCTAATGTAGCTTGAAAAAATAAAGAATGCCTAATCATTTTCATGTTAATGCATGTGATAAAAATGTAGTCTTGAATAGAAAATTAAAGCAAAGTCAGGATGTACATGTCATGAAGGTCACACATAAGCAAAAGATAATGAAATTAATATGAATGTGTCAATATAATAAGGCTCAAAATCTCGTTGGCTTGTGTCTACCACTAGTCACTACTCTTCTAAAGATAATGCATATCAACAAATCACAAAAGAAAAAGTACATGCTAAAGTTACCATGAAATTCTCTTGTCAATTCATTCTCTAATCATGAGTATATAGTCCTAAGAGCAATAGAAAAAGAGAAATTGTTTGTTTTTTAATTCTCTCTCTCATTTTGATTGAAAACTTAAAAACAAGTAAAAACAAACATCTACTGTTGGACCCCAAACGTTTGGTGAAAATTAGAAAAATTAAAATAAATGGAAATGAGTGTTTTTGAATATAAATTATGTTATAGATGATTTTGT
>JAOTBA010000007.1:16547273-16557674 GCA_025629845.1 Erythroxylum squamatum
GATTCTTTTTCGACATTTTGGCATTGACAACCACCTGCAATTATTTAACAAATAATTCCATTAATTTACGAACACAAATTTCATAAATCAATCAAAATAAAGTCCAACATAAATGCAATTTAATTGACTTATCAAATAGTTTTCATACTTCAGTTTTGCTGTAATTAGTTTTCGTACACGTGTTATATTTTTCCCTGTATAAATAGACTTACACATGTGAGCTTAATGTATAGAGTGGTTTTATCCCTCATTTCTTAGTTTTCGGCTCTGTTTACTTTCTCTTCAAAAGCTACCATATAAACGTTTTGATGAATTTATAGATAACAGTTGTAATTAATCTCATATATTCTAAATAGGTTGAAATAAGTTGAGAGCATAATTGTCTTTCAATAAAATTTTTATTGGTTGATAGGTTAAAAAGCTACTCCCAAGTAGCTTTTCAAAAAAATGACCAGTTGGGTTGAATCAACCAACTCAACCAGCTCCTAACCAAACAAGTTTATGTCAAACAACTAATACTCTTTAATCAGCTAAAATATAACTGAAAAGCTATCTACCAAAACACCTCCTTATCCTTAGTACAGAAATGCGAAATTTAGAGAGTCCGTCCAATTTTTTCTCTAACCAATGAAAAGACTATTTTTAATTACCTACGATCTAAACATATTTTTCAATACTGAAGTGTGGCTAATTACCCGCTCCATTCACTGTTACTTGTATGCAAAATGATATTAAAGTAGATTGTACCGTACAAGATATTTGTATTAAAATGTATGGCAAATTTTTTGTTTATTAAAGAACGTAAAAATTTTAAGTAAAAATTTTAAATCAGAAAATAAAAGATTAAATTGAATAAAAATTATTTTTATATTTAAAATTTAAAAATTGATATTAAGTATTTTCAAATTTTAACTCTATTAAACATTGGAATTAAATTGTGTGAAAGTAGTTAGAAAAGTATAATATTGACATAATGTTTTCGTAAGCCTTCTCACATTTCAGCGTCTCTGAGACTCAAAAGACCCACAAAAAAGAGCCTACATGCAAGCAGAATTTGGTAGCTGCGGCACGTGGACATTATCGACTCGTGGACTGTTTCTAGCCTAGAGAGACACCATAACAACTCTAGTTATAGCTAGAGAGTCCTTAGAGCGGAAGCTTTTAGTGTAAAAAGACGAGGGTATCGTCAACTTTTGCGTTGTACCTACCACAGAAGAATTCAGATCTTTCCCTCAGTTTTACTGTCTTATTCTGTCTTATAAAATTTTAGCTATTTATTTTGCAAAATTTACGTAGATTTTATGTGAGACTCGTATAAATAATTGGCTAAAATTTATTGGACACAATAAAATATCATAATATTAAACAAATAATTCGAACTCTTACGAAAAGCAAAAGAATAAGACAACGACGTGGTTTCAAGAAAAGTTGGCGTAGACTAAAAACAGGTTGCACCTGGCGGTTTAAGGTCCGCCCACCTAAATCGGTGTCAATCCGTAGGTATTACGTTTGTATTGCACAAAGAAATTTCCTTCTATATATTCACTAATGCACTCGTTTATTTACAGTCGTCCTTGTCTCTGCCTTCCATCAGTATCATTGGAGACTCTAAAGGTTCCATCTTAAATATGTTTTTGCCAATTTTCTGTTCTTGTGCCTTAAATATTGAGGTGGTTGGCGAGAGTTATATAGCTGCTGTACCTTTTGCAGGGAAATGGCATCTCTTGGGCTTCTCTTGGTGGGTATTCTTTGTCTAGTCTCCACTTGCATTTCGGGGTATGATGGTGGTTGGAGTGATGCTCATGCAACCTTCTACGGTAGTGGGGATGCCTCTGGTACAACGGGTATGCAACACAATGTCCAGTTTGCAGTTCTGTTTTTGCAGTCGTTCGGACACATTGATACCATTTGTTTATCTTACTATGTATATGTTTGTAACGTACGTAGGAGGGGCTTGCGGATACGGTAACCTGTACAGTCAAGGATATGGGACAAACACTGCAGCTCTGAGCACAGCTTTATTCAACAATGGTCTGAGCTGTGGTGCCTGTTTCCAAATTAGATGTGTTAATGACCGAAAATGGTGTCTTCCTGGCTCGATTATGGTCACTGCCACCAATTTCTGTCCACCCAACAATGCTGGGGGCTGGTGCAACCCTCCCCAACAACATTTTGATCTTTCTCAGCCTGTTTTCGAACAAATTGCCCAGTACAGAGCAGGAATTGTCCGTGTTTCTTATAGAAGGTATTCACTTCTTAGCTGAATTGCTTTTTCTTTTAGCGGGGAAAAAAACCTTTGAAAATTGCATCAGGGTTTTTCTCCCTACTGTACTTAGATTTGCTTTTGACAGGTTTTTCTTATTACAGGGTACCATGTCTAAAGAAAGGAGGAATAAGATTCACAATCAATGGCCACTCGTACTTCAACCTGGTACTAATCACCAATGTTGGAGGCGCTGGTGATATTCATGCAGTTTCAATCAAAGGTTCAAGAACAGATTGGCAACCCATGTCTAGAAATTGGGGTCAAAACTGGCAAAGTAACTCCAAACTCGATGGACAGAGCCTCTCATTTAAGGTCACTGCAAGCGATGGTCGCACCGTGGTCTCTTACGACATCGTCCCCGCCGGCTGGTCTTTCGGCCAGACATTTAGTGGCCTCCAGTTCACCTAAAACTAGACAACCAAGCCCAATATTTACATAATAATTAAGACAGTTTAATTAGTGTCTGCGTCCAAAGTTAGAAAAAAAAAAAATAAAGAAGAGAGGCAAGCGAATGGGTTTATTTTAAGATTATATTTTTTCAATAAGTTATTCAATTTATAAAACAGACTTGTATCTCTTATCTAAATTTTTTTCCAAGTTTTCTAATAATTAAATACATGTTCCATTATACTACTATAAGTTGATGGTACATTTTGCCCTTTAATGTTTATATAAAAATTTAAGTTGGACTATAATATTTGGCAGTGTATAAAAAGATCTTACAGTTTTGAAATGTTAAATAATGACTTTCAATTGACAATTCTATCAATTTTGCTAACTTGACAAAAAATTAATTCAAGAGCTTATATTAATCATGTATGTGTTTGACATAAGCCCACAAAAATTGAATTCCTAATATAAAACCTTAAGTCCCTTAAAATCATAAATTAAGGTGTCCAAATTTTTGTATCACAACTCTCCCCCTTGCTATTTCGTCTTTTTGGTAAATTTGGTCATTTCCCTTCCCTTTGTCTCCTTTGTAATAGATTAATTTCTCTTCTCTCCATCTTCAATATCACGTATGGTAACATTTTTATTTGTTTTAGATGAGTTTGTATTGTGTAGAAGATTTTGTTTGCATACTTTCATTTTTTTGGGTCTGGTAACTGGTTATTATCTTTTCCATTTTTCTGGAGTGGTAACTTTGGTAGATTAGGAGTCTGCATTTGTTAAGTTTTTAGGTAATCTCGAGAAAAAAGTTGTGTAAATATATTACTGGTCCTTGGCAATACAGAGACTGATAAAATTCCCCTCAAAACAAAATCTTTAGTTTGTGATATATAAGGAGGAATAGTTAGTTGCAATCTAAGATATTTGAATGACATACTTATCAACACACAGATATTTATAAAGATAAATTAAAGACCTATAACAACTCATAATATTTTATTTTTATATTTTAATTTTCTTTACATTAATCAATTCACTTAATAAGTGATTATTAGAATAATAATTTCCTAGTCATTTTAAATATTCAATTGTGTTTACATTATCCATATTTAAGATATAGCAAGCTTCACAGACCATCAAAAGAAAGGTAAAACTGAGATATACTTAAGGTTTACATTTGTTGCTTGCTTGGCAAGCTTATGAGCTGTGATGTTTCTAACTCCAAAAATATATTTACAGGTAATGGTAACTTGATACTCTCTCTGAACATCATCAAACTACAAACAGGGTGAAATACTATTAAAAGTTGTACTTAGTTCTCAACTATTACAAAAGATTTCAACATGAGAAGCAAGAAAGACTTTCGCAATGCCTTTACCATCAACATGTCAATAGCTTCAGCAATGTCTGCAGATGGCTGCAAAGAAAGACAGATTATTGTTGCCGCAACAAGTTTCCCAGACCAGTCATTTATAACAATTCTACATCATACCTTTCACACTATCTCATCTCATATGGAATCTATTTTAACAATTAACCATCTTTCTTAAGCAGGTCAATATATGGAGTCAAAGCTTGAAAATGTGAAACAGTGAAAGTATTAGTAGACCGAAAAATTGGGACAAATGAAGAGGGATGTCAAGTACCATCACCTTCGCCTTCTCCATATGCTTCTGACGTTGGTTTATGTCCTATATGCAATCGATTGGTTATAGTTAGTGACAAAATAATTTAAAACAATTTTTTATCTTTTAATATTTAGATTTATATGATAAAGTCTATAGGATAATAATACATTTGATGGATGTTTTTGAGCTTATTCTAGAGGTGAGTTCTCTAATAAGCTTGATTAAAAGCATAAATCATTGAAACATCTAGAAGCAAATTATTGCTGAGAATTATGATTTCCAAATGTACGAGCTAATCATTGATAAAGGATTTCAGAGTTAGAGCACATCAGAGTTATATATTAGCAAAATTTTAACATTTAAATGAGAACTTGAATTAAAAATCGCCCTCCAATTGCTGGGAAACAAATTTAGAAGAGCACGGTGATTTTGATTCATTCTGGTCTCCAAAATAACAAGTAGAGATAAGTTATTATCATCAACTAAATTCCTAATGGCTTATTGCTTTGCAGGGGATTCAACCATGATATTCCAAGAAGAGAATATCATTTTTTCTAGGTTCTTCTTTATACTTGATTTCCTTCTAGGTTGGCTGGAATTCATCTTCATTTGGGGAAGCAAGAATGGATTCACTACAAGGATAAAGGTTTGTCTAGCATTGTATAGATAGCATTATGAGAGGAATCAATCACAGGTAATGTGTTGGCACGAGAGGATTCAATTACAAGAACTGGGGATTTTGGAATTGGATTTGTAAAAACTAGTTGAGAAACATCCTTTAACCACAAGTTTCCATTCCAGGTAAGTTCTCCTCGGGTGGATTGTTGCTCAGTGAATCAGAAGGAACAATGAGAGTTTATTGTAAGGTTGCAAAGTTTAAAGCCTTGGAAGCTCAGAGAGATGAATTCATATCCACATTCTCTTCCATTAATTCAAAAAAATTCCATTTCTAAACACCTTCCCTATAGGCTTCCATACTTCTTTTTGTTTCATGTTAGGTGGTTTCTAGGCATAGGTGACCCTAACTTCATCTTCTACTAGCTGCAAATTTTCAATGTATTGCATTATAGGAATATCTTCGGGCAGGTTAGTGAGAGTGTCTATAGCTACACACACTCTTGCAGAATTGGTTCTCTTTGTTTTAATAGTGGCTTGATCCAAGCACAAAGGTCTCCCTATGAAGCTTACAAGATGGCTCAAACCTTTAGTTTTCCAATACTCTAAATGTATTCATGAATGAAAATCCACAATGGAATATTGGTTGATTTAATATCATTAAAGCTGACTTTAGGTCTCCATGGCTGAATGAGGAAAGGTTTGTTATAGATGTGCCAAGGTTCATCTTTAATCAACTCATTCATCGAATTAATGGCTTTGAATTTGAAGAAAAACATGTCTTCATTATTTAGAATAACATCAATCAGGCCATATTGTTTCCAATTACACCAAGCCCAGGTTTTCATGGTTGTAAATGATACCTTCCTATCAAGAAAAGTTCCAACCAATGCGGACTACCACTTTTGAATACCAACTTGAAGATGGATGTAGAAGGAGAGACAAGAAGCTTGTCAGCTAAAGGACAAGGTAGGCAGTAGGACGATTTAACCTCAGGGTTGACGTTGCCAGCTACTTGCACCCAAGATCACTTATTGTGAACATGAGGAACATTTAAAGATTATGGTTTATTATAAGAAGTTGCTGCTATTTGGGAAGTGTTCTGAGGTGTTGTAGACATGGTTGGAGTGGAGGGTGTGAGGGGTGGGAATAGTTCAACCAAGAGGAGGGACATGTTAAGATAGATGGTAAAGCCAAAGGGGATTAAAAAAAATTTTAGATGCATAACTAGAATGAAGATGAAATTGTGCAAGTTAGAATCAAAAGCAACAAAGGGCATAGGATTGAAGGGAGCACTTAATATAATGCTTTCGAGATGGAGCAAAAGTTGGCTACAAATCACAAGCAATCAACAGAAAATCAGCTACTGGGAGCTACACTACTATTACTGCTCACCCACACAACACCTCCCACCTAGGTGAGAACTTCAATGGTGGTGGATTTGAAATCAAGTTAGACCAATCTATCATCTTCAATGCTTTAGTTGGATGGCTTGGTCGTATATGGGCAAGAAGCGACTACATTTGCAAGTAAAGAAGTTTTGATGATGTTTTTTGAGGTGTTTTGTGTTATGACGAGAAGTAGCATCCAATAGATTCTTCTGTGGTAGAAATATGCAATTATAATGAAACTCCTTTTCTAGGAGGCATCAATACTGGAGGTTTGGCTAGGTATTCCTTGATACCACCAAAAGCCGCTTAATGCCTTTCCTTCTAATGAAATTCTTTAGAATTCTTAAACCTTAATAAGCTTGAGAATTCTTTTGTTTTTCCTACCAAATTAGTAATGAATCTTCTCACATAGTTTACTTAGCCTATATAACTCCTTATTTTGAGGTGGTTTTGTTTCGAGAATGGATTTTATGCTTTATTCTTATCCAAATCAATTCTTGAACTAAAATCCATAGGAAGTTCCCTACTTTCACTCTAACATCACACTTTAGGGGGATTCAAACTCAAATTGTGCATTCTCATCCTACGAAAGGCTCCTCATAAATCCTTAATATGATATATACTTTTCTTTAACCTTATGATAATGTCATCTACGTAAACTTTCAAAGTTCACCCTATCAAATCTTGAAAAATGGCATTCATGGCCCTCTGATATGTGTCTCCTACATTATTAAAAGGCGTTACAACCAACTTAATGTCCCAATTGTTCCTGGACATCTATAAGTTGTTTTAGAAATATCATTTTTAGTTGTAAAAATTTAGTTATAACCTAAAAAAGTCCATAAAAGAGAATAAATAATGTCCAAGCATTGCATTTATTAAAGAATCTGCAATCAACATCATATATGCTTCCTTAGGAATGGTTGCATTTAAATGTCTAAATTCTACACAAATTCTTATTTTCCCATTCTTCTTGACTACAAGCATGACATTACCCAACTACTCAGTATATTTAGTTGGTCTAATAAAGCCAACCTCATATAATTTTTCAATTTCTTCTTTGACCTTTAACTCAACCTTTTTTGACCATCAGCTAGGGCTCTGATAATGAGGGCATAATTCTAGTTTTATTAGAAGTCTGTGTGTGTTTTACTCAATCTTGGCATCTTAAAATAGTCCCAAGCAAAACAATCTTTGAATTCTTTCAAGAGTTTTACTAGTTCCAAATTTATCTTTAAGTCTAATTCTTGTTAACAAAGAATCTATTGAATTCTTCTAAATTGCCTTCTTCTGAATTGCCTAAATTCACTTATTCTAACAATTATTGGTTCTGACCCTCACAATCATCAAACTTCTCAAGAGTGGATTTCAACTCTTGGACCTTATCATCAACCATTTGTGGTTCCTCCTCTTCTTTAAAAATCAATTTTATGTTATCACATCCATTTATTTCTTCTGAATTCTCCAAGATTTGATGTATTTGATATTTGATTTCTATAGCTACAACTACTTTCTTTTCAAAAGAACTAACTCATCAGGTTCCTCTATAATAGGAACTTTCATCGACCTAAGAACCAACACATTTATGATTTTTTTGACCTCCATCTTCATTTTTCTTTTCCTTTCTTAAACTAACATGATTTCTAAATTTGCACTAGCTTTACATGATCCATATAGAATTTTGCCTCTATTACATTAACTTTAGTACAGAATGGCAGCAAATCAATCTAATGATTTTTACTTCATCTTCTTTCCATAAAAGTAAAAGCTAATGAAGGGTTGACAAAATGCAATAATTGGAGTGAATCTAATCTCGCACTAATAAGACTTGGTGGCTAGCAAGAGTATTAATAACAAATAATACATTTAACAGAGTCTTCCTTCATATTATAATATTTATACATATAATTTCCCATTTCCTAGCAATTTCACCATTGAATGTAGCAATATATACTTTGGTTAGGATCAAGTTAGCACTATCCTTTCCTAAATCTATCATCATTTTAGTTGATATAATGTTTGCTACTAACCAATTATCCACTAAAACTCTCAAAGTTAGCCTTCCGTTGATATGAGCCTTAATATATAAAGGTCTTATTTGTTATGCCATAACCTCATCTGACTTTTCTAATATCAATTTCTTAGGAATTCCAAGTCCTATTACTAGTACTGACGCCCTGAATTCTCCTTTCTCAGGAGGGTTTCTGCCCTCTTTCCAGTAGATTTACTAAATGGCACTGGGAGCTTTATGAAAGGAATGATATGTGGAATTTGAATACGAACTTTTCCAATTGTAATGAACTCATTGGAATCCTCTTTTTGGCTTTCAGAGTGAGCTAACTTCTTGTAAAATCTAGGAACTACTTTTGTTTTATCTCGCTTTTCACTAATGACTTATAACCTTCCCCTTTTGTTGCTAGGATTTGTAGTACTTTCTTTAGCAAAAATGGATTTCATACGAGGCGGCTTTCTAGAAGTCGACTACTTTATCAATGCTGGCTTATTTTCTTAATCTTGGCAGTGGATCTCTGTCATTGAAGCTACCTTTTAGTTAATGGTATCAAATTATTTAGATGTATTACTTGCTATCAATTTTAGGATGGTAGCACTCATGGTGGTACTATAAATCTAGGCTATCTTCACTAAAACTCAAAATTCGAAGTTTATATCTTTGCCTGTAAACTTGAGTGAATTTTACTTGGTGATTGTTTTCTTGAAATTTCTACCTTCTTTTGAATTCTAGGAATTTGTCAACCTTAGTTCCCAAAGTTGGTGTTATAATTAGGAATAAAAAACATGTTCTTGAATCCAATTGTTGATGCTAAACGATCTTCTACAATTTTCAAATTCTTTTGACATATAACAATAGGCTTAAGTTAAATTCAGTGGCATTGATAGTTGCTACTGGTGGTAACGAGTCTTTATCTATCAGCATAGTTTGATTAGCCTCAATAAACATCATAATTCCTTTATTAATCAAGTCATGGATAACATTCTTAAATCTCTATCAATTTGTCGAGCAGCTTTATGCATTATGATATTTTCAATAGTCTTTACCTTTGATTTCCTCTTTCATAGGACTCCTATATTATGGAGGTAAGGTGATAATTTTTTTTTGAAAAAATCTCCTTCATTTTGAAGGTGTTAAAAGTGCATTAAACTTGAGTCAATAGTGCCTGCATTTTCTTTTTAACTTCTAGGGATTTGCACTCCAAAGAGGGGCAAACACAAGTTCTAGGAATGTTGATTTCAACTACTACCAAATTGTAAGAATTTGTCTCAGTACCATAAGTGTCTAGAGAATTCTTCTTACGTAGACCTTCCTTTTTAAAAATCTTTTCACATTTGGAGACTTATGTTGCTAATTCATAGAAATCATGAAATTCCATAACTTGGAATTTTGTTCACAATTTAATGTATAGCCCTCTTTAAGATAATTTCACATATTCAATTTCTTAAAGCATTATTTGACATTGACTTCTCAATTTCTTGAAATAACTGAGGAATATATCAGCCTTTGCACTGCTCTTTTGAGTGACCCTTGATAATCTAACTATGATAACTTTGGGCCCAGTCCTAGAATGTAACATCTCATTACTTGTGGGAAGGTTAAAATGGTAGATGTGAGTGATTAATGAGAGTTAGAGATGCACTTCCAATTCATGAATAATATGTCATACATATGAATAGTGAGGTTGTTGCACATGAAAAAAAAATGTACATGCATTCATGAATAATTCCGGGTATAATTAGATTGAGTTGTGATTTCTAGGAGTTTTGAGAATTTTAAATTTTATTTTTTATTTGGAAATTCTATTGGTTAGTAAGAATATTGTATTCATGAATTTTGGTGAATTTAGGAATAAATTTTAGAAAATTATAGAAAATAGGAAAAAAAAAAGAAATCAAATAAAGATTTAGAGATAGTTGGATTGTAAAGATGAAAGTTAAGGGAGTTAGTTTCAAAAGAAACTAAGTTAGAGCTTAGGTAATTGGCAAAGTGACAAGTGTCACTTAGGCTTTTTGTACTTTTACTAGAAGTAGGTTACTGTTCTTTGAGAGTTGACAGGTTAAGTCATGTCTAAGTTCCTTCTTCATTATCATCTTCTTC
>JAOTBA010000007.1:16641928-16654280 GCA_025629845.1 Erythroxylum squamatum
GAAAATTAAAACAGAAAATCATAAATATTAATGCTCAACTCGGTGCTCCATCTATGGAACAGATAAGGCATAAAAATAGATCGATATACTATATATATGGAAAACAAGTTTATTACTTTTCGGATTTGGCCTACCAAATCCGAAAGAAGACAAGTTTATTTCGTTAATTTTGATTCGAAAAACGTAGACCCACCAGAGAGAGGTTCAAAATTTTGCAAATTATTTACGAATAAGAGAATGCATGGGCATTGGGGTGTACCTTAGGATTTCGGCCGTCAGCGTAGAGGACGCCTGATTTTGAGAGGGAGATTTATCGCGCGCCGTTGAAGGAAAAGGGAAAGAGCGCATCTAGATATATATATAACCAAACGTTGAAGGAAAAGGCAAAGAGAATTGAAGCTGTTGACGACGGGTGGGTCGGCGACGTTGAGAAATTGATTTTTCAGGTGGTTTGTGGACGAGTGCAGAGAGTAGGAGTACTATATGGGAGGCGCGCGAGATTGAAGAAACTGATGAGTTTTAATTTTTTCCCAACACTTCCATGACGTTTACCTCATAAAAACATCATGATAATAATTTGCCCACATTTTAGTAATAAAACATCTCAATTACTTCTCCAATTCTGCGTCGTCTGATCACAACGTCGCCAAATACTCTCACTTTTCCTGACGTTTTTTAAACGTCAGGAAAGGTCACACTTTTCTGCGACACTTTCTACTCAAACGTCGTAGAATCTATACTTTTTTTAGTGTAAGTTGTGTTTAATGTTTTATTTGGGCAATGTTAAATGGAGCATTTATGATGATATTTTGAGGTTAATGCATGAAAGGGGTGCCTTGTGTATGTATGTGTTATGGATGATGAAGAGTTTGTGAAGTTTTTTCTTATACATATATGCTTGATGAGTAATGAGCTATAGAGATGTTTTGTTTCATATAAATGCTAAATAATGGGTTAGGAGTTGTTTTATGGATGATTGATGTTGTATATGATGAGTAAGAAACTATGAGTTATGTTGTACATGTTTGCAAGATGGGTTTGTTGTGAAAAGGATGTTTTAATGAGAATTGTGAGTTGATGAATAGGATGAACATATCTTGTTTTTGGGTTAATGATAAAATTTAGGTCATGCTTTGTTGGTAAATGATATTGAGATGAAATGGAGTTAAAAAAGGGGAGTGAATGAAGTAGAAAATGGTGATCTTTGTACAAGATATGTTAGGTGTTAAATCTGGAAAATTTGAAGATGGTTGGCTGGAAAATGTCCATTGAGTATGTAGCTATAACTTTTTCTCTAGTTATCCAAATGATATGATTCTTAATTTTGATTAAACTAAAGACGTATAGCTACATTATTATGAAGAAGTCGAGTTCAAATTCTGTCCATAAGAGTCCCAAAATCTAACCTGAAGTTGAAACAAACTGGGTATGTTTCTGTGAATGTTCGCCGCGACAAACACCTTGCTTCGCCGCGGCGAACTTGTGAAAATTCCTCAAGAATTCCTCTCTGGAGGAGTTCGCTGTGGCGAACTTCTGACGTCGCCGCGGTGAACTTTTTCTGTACTAAATATATTTCAGTATTTTGGGCATAATTTTTTCTGTAGTGATCCAAATGAATTGATTTTTGATTTGGAGTAATAGAGGCATAGGGATACAAATTATATGAAGAAATAAAATTCTGAATCAGACTTTAAGAGTTTCAATTTTTAGATGGAAGTTGAGTATAGGGTGTTGTCTCAGAATAAAAGCAGTCTGACAATATTTGGAGTATAACTTTCATACTACTGAACCAAATTGAATGATTTTGGTGTCAACATAATCATAAGACATAGCGGAACACTTTTCTAGAAGAGAGTATGACAAAATTATATCAGTTTCACCTTCTGATTGAACGTGAATAGTAGACCCGAAAGTGTATCTTAGAAAAAATATGAAGTGATCCAATGAGAAATGAATTGTGAATTTAATGGTTTTAGTGTGGCATAAACCTAAGTATAAATTATACTTAGATGAGTTTAGATATGAGAATGTTTTTGTGATGAAATTGATGGAAAGATAACCGGGATTGTTATGAACATGCATTGTACATAATTCATTTCATACATGTGCATTATTGAACACTCTTAATTGTGCAAATTGTGACATATGTGTATGTTATTTGATATAGAGGAGCAACTGGAGCGTCAACCTCTAGACGTTGCCAGAACTTGCAGGAATTAGCTTCGGGAGCAACTTGTGAGTAACCTAGACGGTCTCACTTAATTACTTGTTAGCTTAGATTATGTTTTGAATGATAAATGAATGTGTTTGATTGTGGATTCCGGATAGAAGGTCTGATGATTGTTTAATGTGGATTGAGATATTGAAGTGTTGCTTGAAAGTGAATGTATGGACTTATGTGCTTTAATACATGCACTCCATTCATGAATACATAATCAGATAATGGCAGTTGTGACCAGAGTAGCCATCGATCAGAGCTTAAAGCTCAACGAGTGAAAAGAGCCTCGAGCTCAAATAGTGATTAAGAGCCTAAGGCTCACTATGTATAATGAGCCCTGTATCCTCATCAGATAAGGGACAGTTATTAATGAGCCCGGTATCTAAAATGGATACGGGATAGTTTAGGCACTCGGTCACAACAACGTAATAATTGGAAAAGTGTCTCATGAGCATTTCATATGCATTTTTGTTTGATCGATTGAAATGCGAAATTTGCATATACTTAAGTGAAAAAGTGATACCTATGTAAAGTGCAGTATGTGATTATATGTTATGTGTAATGATGTGTTGCATGAATTGATTGAACCATTGATGATGGTTACCTCATTGAGCTCGCAAAACTCACCAAAATTGCAACGTTGTCTTTTCAGGACCGAGAGACAACTTTAGCTACTGAAGAGGCTCTACCAGCCAGGTAAATTTTGATTGGCAAGAGAAGTCATGGCTCAAAGGTCGGTCAGCTAGGATTTTTGGACAGATTAGTTAGATTGTACATATTTTCCTCATTCATATAGTACTATTGTATTAGGTTTTTGATGATGTACATATGGAAAATGTTGAAAGACACAATGTAGACTTTTGGTTTTGTGAAATGAAATGAGGATAAAGTTGGTTTTAAAATATTGTGATTTTCTTATGATGCTTTATAAGTGAATTATGATACCATTCCAAATGAAGAGAATGTAGTGATCGATCGTAGTTCGTCCTTATCGTAGGATATATACCGAAATGACCTCTAGGCGTCCCGGTGCGTACCCTGAGGTAAGGGAGCGCTACATTTAGGTGGTATAAGAGCATGGTTTGGCATCTGTTGGGACATATAGGAATGTTAAGCATGAAATATCATGAAAAATGCGGATAATGATTGAAGTTATTATTTGTTATAGGTCATCCACTCTAGGTGATCAGATTGATCAACCAACTGACCAAGGATCGGTAGGAGCTAGTAGAGAGTCCTCGGTACCTCTATCTGAGGAGATGCCTCCTAGAGTTCCCAAGAGAAAGGAGAGGAGGTATGATAGGCTGCGGAAGCAAGGAGCTATGGACTTCTATGGCAGCACAAACCCTGTTGAGGCTGAGGGATGGTTAGAGAGGATAGAGAGGGTATTTGATCAGATGGACTGTGAGCCAGATGAGAGGTTTGACAATGCAGTGTCATTACTGCAGAGCCCAGCATATCAGTGGTGGAAAACTATTCCAGGTAGTAGCACCAGGCCTTGCCAATTGAAGTGGGAAGACTTTTTGAGGGCCTTCAGAGACAACTACATGCCCAAGATCTATTTAGACATGAAGATGCAGGAGTTCTTGGAATTGAAGCAAGGTAGGATGTCAGTAGCTGAATATGAGGTCCTACAGTATGTCTACATTCAACAAACTAAAGTAGGCATTAAATGTCAGCACCAATTATATCACCACCGGACTGGATAGTTCCATTTGAAGTTATGTGTGATGCAAGTGACCAAGTCATAGGTTGCGTATTGGGCCAAAGGAAAGATGATCGTTTACGTGCGATTTTCTATACCAGTAAGACCCTTGTAGGACTTCAGCTGAATTACACCACTACAGAGAAGGAACTACTCACAGTAGTGTACGCATTTGATAAAGGTAATCACATTCACTGATCACGTAATGTTAAAATACCTTTTTAACAAAAAAAATGCAAAACCAAGGCTCATTTGTTGGGTGCTACTTTTACAAGAATTTGATATAGAGGTAAGAGATACAAAGAGAGCAGAAAATATGGTTGTGATGATATTAACGAAGCTTCCTCGATAAAGCCCTGATGCTCCTCGAAAGTTTGACTACACCATGGTTTACCGATATCGCAAATTATGTTGCCAGTGGTAAACTTCCTTCAGATCTAACTTACCAACAAAGGAATAAATTCTTGCATGATTGTAACCGATATATATGGGATAAGCCAATTTTATATAGATCATGCACTAATGGATTAATGCGATGATGTGTTCCAGAGGAAGAAATGTTAGACATCCTAAAGCAATGTCATTAAGGTCAGTATGCTGGACATTATAGAGCCAACAAAACGGTGGCTCAGATACTCGAGAGTGGATTTTATTTCCCACAATTGTTTAAGGATGCTCAGACTTTCGTAGCACAATGTGATCAATGCCAGATAATAGGTAACATCTCTAAAACACATGAAATGCCCTTATCCAACATTTTAGAAGTGGAAGTTTGATGTATGGGGCATCGATTTTATGGGGCCTTTCCCATCTTCAATGGGAAACATGTACATTCTAGTAGGAGTGGATTATGTTTCACATTGGGCCGAAGCAGTGGCATCTCCAACCAATGATGGAAAGGCACTGCAAAAGTTTATTAAAAGATTATTTAACCAGTTTGGAGTGCCACGTACGATAATAAGTGATGGAGGTACACACTTTTGCAACAGATCTTTTGATGCTCTCTCAAAAATATATAGAGTGCACCATTGTGTTGCTACACCCTACCATCTGCAAACTAGTGGCCAAGTGGAAGTTGTCAACTGAGAGTTGAAACGAATTTTGGAAAAGACGGTGAACAACTTTAGAAAGGATTGGGCAATAAAGTTAGATGATGCCCTTTAGGCTTATAGGACGGCTTTCAAAACACCTATTAGAACAACTCCTTATAGTCTTGCATATGGAAAAGCGTGTCATTTGTCGATAACATCGAGCATACTGGGCAATTAAAGCATCAAATTTTAATTGGAAGCAAGCAGGTGAAAAAAGACTTCTGCAACTGGATGAACTTGAAGAGTTTCATTACAATGCATACGAAAATGCCAAACTCTGCAAGGAAAAGGAAAATAAATGACATGACTCTCGTCTTAAACAAAGGAATTTAAAGTGGGAAATGCAATTCTGCTATATAATTCAAGGTTAAGGCTATTTCCAGGGAAGTTAAAATCTTTATGGAGTAGACCTGTCACGACCATTCAAGTTTTCGATCATGGAGCTCTCAAACTGGAAAATGCTAACAAGGAAATTTTTAAGGTCAACGGGTATCGTTGCAAGCTATATCTCAAAGGAGCGATTCCCAAGGACAAGGAAGTGATTTCCTTCTGTTCAAACAATTAAGATGCCTCTAAGGTTGCAAGGTCAAGCTAAGGACCATAAATTAACACGTCTAGTAGTTTGATTGAAATCGTTAGGTTCACTTAGAGTTGTTTGTGAATTCCAGTAAAAATTTAGTAAACTGAATTGATCTAGGATCATTAATTCCCTTACTCTTTTTAAGCAATTCTTAGATGATACAACAATCTTAGTGTGTTCAACTGCCACCTCCAACACCATCACCACCTCCATGACCATGAATCTTGTTCTAACCCTCTTTCTTTTAAATCTAGTCTTTATTTTTATTTTTATTTTTATTGTTGTTTTTGTTTTAATTTTACTTTAATTTATGTTCTTCTATCTTTATGTATTTGTTTGTCTCCTTCTCACATTGAGGACAATGTGTCGTTTAAGTGTGGGGAGGGCTATATATTTTGTTGAATGTGAATTTTGCATACTATATAATAGTTGTTAGATTGCATTTTGTGAATCGTGTGAATGCGTCAATGGCTTAGATGGAATTGAAATTGATTTAATTTTAAACATAGTCTATTAGGTTGTAGAGAATCATTAGCTTGCAAAATTAGTGAACTGGGGTTCTTTGGTTAAATATACAACATCATTAGGACATGGTGTTATGTTGTAGCTCTCTAAATTATCACATTCATTCATAATTTGAGGTCTTTTAACTTAACTAGCTTTGCTAGTATTTTTCGTGGAAACGAGTAGCTAAAGCAACAAGGTAGGCAATAAAAAAAGTGTTATTTATTTTTCTTAAAAAATTAAGTAACTATTCCGCTAGCCTTCGGGTTATGAATATAGCTAGTAGCCAGTTGAGAACATGATATAGCTGAGTAACTGAATTGACACGCATAACAAATGTGTGCCTTCGTGTAAAAAGGCTATAATGACGTTCCAACCAAGTAGTTTAATTTAAAAAAACACACATGACTTAGTTGAGTAACGAAATCAACATTCATTACCAATGTTTACATAAAAAGTGTATGTTCACAAAAAGTAAATAAAAATATGTTTTCGAATAAAACCTACCAAACTTGCAATAGTTTGACTTTTTATGAAAACTTACTTAGGATTAGTTACAGAGTTGAACAACCAGAGAGTTATTAATGTGTGTGTGTAATTGAAAAGGGTAAACAATTTAACACTTGAGTCTGAATTATTATGTATATTTAGTTCAAGATTTGAAATGACTTGAATGATTGTGTTTTAAATTAAATTTATTTCATGAAGTCGGATCTATTATCTCATTACTGCATTGTGTACTGTATGAACTTTTGTGTGTTTGTTATTTTGTTTGCTTGAAGACAAGCAAACGTTTAAGTGTGGGGATGTTGATAATGTGAATTGCATCATGTTTTAGGATTTAATTCGATAGGTATTTATTTGTTAATTTAGTCATTTAGTATGTGATTAGGTTAGAATTATGTTAGTTTATTAATTATTTGTGTTTAAGTGTCTTTATGGGTTAGTGCAAGCATTTAAGCTTAATTATTATGCCTTTGAGGTACCTTGATGTGATTGTTAGTGTTTCAGGGTCAACATCTAAGAACGGAGAAGTTTCAGAGACATTTAGGCTGAAATAACGACCCACGATTATGGCATAATAGGCCACGATCGTGAAAGAAGTAAAGGAGACAGCCACGATCATGACAGAAGCATAGGACTTGGCCTATGATCGTGGCCTGCCTGCCACAATCATGACAGAAGGCTTGTATCTGTAAGGCCACGGTCGTGGCCTACGTCAGGAAGACGCGCAAACACCTAGAAAAGTCACGTTTTAAGGGATTTTTTGGGGCCTTTTTGACCCCAAAAAAACCTAGGGCTGCCTAGAACATATCAAGTATATAAAGAATGAGAGAAAAGAAGAGAGGAACTTCTTGCATCAGCCACCATTGAGAAACTCTAGAGAGAGTTCATCGAGAGATTGAGAAAGAGACGAAGGAAGAGAGAGTGGAGAAGAAGCCTATGCGAAGTACTTCTTGGAGCAGGAGGTTTCTGACGTTGCTGCCTGCGTCATCCGTTCAAATCTGGTTTTTGGTGTATTTCAATTTTATTTATGTATAGAATTGGAATAGCTGTTAAGATAGGATTTTATGAATGTTAAGGAATGTCCAAACTCACATTCGGGTTGTTTTTATATTTGATTCAATAAAAAAATTGATTGTTTTTGTTATTTGGATTCATTGTGATTGATTTCTACACTTGCATAATTCGGTGATAGACTGAGAGGATGAATCGAATGAAAAATAATTAAATTGGGCTAACAAGAGTTAGGTGATTTAATAAGAACAAGAAATCAATCAAATTGGTAATTGTGTGACGAGAGATCTCACATAGGTTCCTGATAGTCTATTGGAAAACTTCATATCTAATTAGGGTTTGGATAAATTGTGAATTGAGAAATTGCAATTTTCCATAATCTGATTAGGGATATTTCTAACAATTTCGTGCAATTTCAATTCAAACATCACAAAATATACATAAACAATTTCGATTTCCAATAATTTCACAATTTCATTTCTAATAATTTCAATTCAAAGTTTCAAACATCACAAAACATACATAAACAATTTCCATTTCCAAATTCCAATAATTTTCAATAATTTTTTTCAAATATGACAAAACACATAAACATTTTCCATTTCCAACAATCAAAAAACTTACATAAATAATTTCTATTTCTAATAATTTCTAACAATTCCAATTCAAACATCACAAAAAATACATAAAATTTTCATTTCCAACAATCACAAAACATACATAAACATATTTCATTTCCAACAATTTTCAACAACTTCCATTTCCAATTATCACAAAACATATATAAAACAATTTCCATTTCTAGCAATCACAAAACATACATAAACAATTTCCATTTCCAACAATTTTCAACAATTTCAATTCATCTATTACAAAACATACATAAACAATTTCCATTTTCAACAATTTCGAAATTTGCAGTCAATACTTTTAATAAACTTGTAACAATTATATAGTTAATACATTAATTATCTAATTTAAAATTTTTAACAAGCTAATAATTGAAAGTCAAACCATATATTCGATCTATCTAATCTTGGTAAACTCACACATCCTCACCCTTCTTACCAATAACCCTAAAGTATAAGAAAAGTTATTAAAAAATTGTTTAATCATAATTAAAATGTGTTATTCAATGCATATAACGTTTACTTTTTTGTAAACTTATAATTTTATTAGGCAACAAACAAAGTGGGTGCTAATCATGTTTTACTAAAATTTGTTTAGATTGTGACTTTTTTTATTAAGTCTATTATTTTAAATGGCTTAAACTTCATAACTTAATTGTAAAAGTAATTATATTAAATATTTTAATCTCGTATAAATAAAGATGTAATTATCTTATAAACATAAGGTAAGATATAAATTTGAATATGTCACATTATTTAGCATGCCAACTTAAATTTTGTTTATGTCAAATCTAAATTAGTAACCTTAATTCTATCCCATAGTAATATATTTTATGATAAAAAATTGTCAAAAAAAACTTAGTGCTAACTGAATAAAATATAATCAGTGCTCTTTCCATGGATGAAAGCAAACAACTTCAATGAATCAATTTCCATTTTCCAGTTCCATTCCACACAACAAGCAATGCAACAACAAATTAACAAATTCCATTCACAATTCACAAAATAAACCAACAATTTCATTCAAAATTCACAAAACATACATAAATTCATAAACACACACCCAATTTTTTCAAACTTCAATAATAATTTCAATAAGTTAGGTTAGGTTGGAAATAGATCTAGATCTATTTTAGATCTAACATGGAGGAGGAGACTTGAGACTCCAAGAGTGGTGGGTGGGCTGGTGGGGCATCGGTGGTGGTTTGATGGCAATAGGGGTGGTGGCAGGCCGCAGGTGTGGTGGTCAAGAGAGAGAGTGAGATGTGTGAGAGAGAAATAAAAAAGTGTGAGAAGGAGAGAGCAAAAGGAGGGAGGGAGGACCGTCGGTGGTGGGGCTATGGCGTCGCCAAAGAAGAGAGGGAAGGTTGTTGGAGTGGTTCTTGAATGAGAGAGAGAAAGTGACATGTGAGAGAAAAAATTATAGGAGAGAAAGAAGAGAAGATCGTTGAGTAGGAGTGGGAGGGTGTGTTTTAATTTTTTTTGTTTTTTGAATTTTAGTCCTCCAACTTTGTAAAACTTACAGTACTAGCCGATATATGACCGATATTTAAAATACGATGGTATCGGTCGGTACCAAGTAAAAAATGTCGGTATTGATTGGTATTTAGCCCCGATACTGACCCCTTGTACCTCGTACCGTTTTCTGGCTACTACGGTACGTGTTGTCTAGTATCGACTAATACAAAACAAAATACAAAATACAAAACATTACTCTTTAGTAAGAAATAAAAGTCAAAAAATCAAAGTTAAGTTTAATATTCATTAAATTTCTATTTTGTTAAGCTCTCCAACATTCATCCATAAAAAATTAATGGTTTAACAACATCAATCAATTAGTTTGATACTCTAGATAATATTATTTCTACAAAATTTTAAAAGAAGATTCACTTACAAACAAATTTTATAATTAAAAGTGCGAGAATAATTATATAAAGTAAATAAAATAATACAGTTACTTTAAAATTATATCATAATTGTGACGTAAAGTATGAAGTTATAATCTAATTTTGATTATCTTAGGTCATATTCAAAAAATATATATAAGCACTTAAAAAAATAGGAAACCTTTTATGAAATGCTTTAAATTTTATTTTTATTCTTTACTTATAAAAGTTGTAATTGAAGTGATAGGAAGACTGTGGTAACATTTTAATGTGCCTTAACTCTCTTTATGTTGAATATTTGTTATCCAGGACAGGGATTTTTTAATTATATTTTTACTATTTTCAAGGAACTAACAATATTATTATTTAAAATATAGATTATGCATTGTCATATTTCATTTGGTTCAAAATATCATCCAAGTTAAATAACTATTATATAAAAGCATAACTATAAATCTTAATAGTAAAAGGTCTCTTTACCGTGTGACACTGTGAGCAAGCATGAGCGACGACACTGTGACTGAGCATGAGCGACACGACACTAAACACTATGAGTGAGAGAAATTAACAAGGAGACTGCTTTAACTCTTTGGAGCGAGCGGTAGTAAGAAAGAGTTTCCACTGCAAACACCGTGCACCTACCACAAACATTAGCGAAAGAGGTAAGAAGAGGGTCCAGTTGTACAACAGAAGCGTGAAGAGGAGCAAGTTGGCAAAACGTTGAATGTTGCACTGTAGATTAATTATAATTATAATTAACCTACAGTAACTTTCTCTTCTGGTGCACAATATGGGCTGTCTAAAATAAAACTGGAATAAAAAAGGGGGGGCTAGACTATATATAAACAGCTATAGTTATATTTGCGTAATATTCTTCCCGATGGAGGGCTTTTCAAAGGCCAAGAGCCCCACCTATGAAAAAGGAGTGGCTTCAACTATGTCCATGGAAGAGTTCCTCGCGCTCTCAAGAAAAGTTGCCAACAATGGCGTTATTAACAATATGGGAAAATTAGTAGAAATTGACAGTAAAAGGAACTTGACTGAATCACCTCAACTTGTAGGAGCTTGGAGAAACAAAATCAACTTCCAGCAAAATAAAATTCAACTGAAGCATTATCAGAATGTGTTGAAGGATGGTGTGATATCCCCACCCATCGAGCTTCTTCAAACAAGTGAGAAAGCTTGGTCTTCTACACTTATTGGTATATTTTGGAGTAAAAGACATGCATTTCCAATCATAAATGCATGTGCATTAGCACGATGGGGGAAAAGGGGACTTGAGAAAACTTTGCTTATAGAAGATGGTACCATTTTATTCAAGTTCACAGTAGATACCAACTTGAATGAAATTATAGAGTTAGGACCATGATACATAGGTAGTCAACCTTTGTTTCTTCTAAAATGGAAGCCTAGGGTTGAGTTTTATCATGGGAGCATTGATGCCTTCCCCATATGGGTGAATTTTTACAATTTGCCTTTAGAATTATGGACTGTAGAAGGTTTAAGCTTCATAGCAATTTCTTTAGGAAAACCACTACGTACGGATGCTTAAACCATCAACATGGAAAGAATAGGATATGCCAAGATTTGTATGGAGATATAATGAAACTCATCTCTAATTGATATCTTACTAGTGATGAAATTGGGAGAAATAGGAGAGCTAGTGCAAACTGAAGTTAATATAACATACCTCTGGAAGCCAAACAATTCAACCAAAAAAAGGGTTCTTATAGGTAAAATCTTTAAAACTGGTTAGTAGGAGGAAATTTTGGAAGTAGAATTTAATGAAAAGAGTCAAGAAGGTGCCAAACTTGACTAATAAAAATTAGATAGTAATATGGAAAATACTACTAGAAATGCATTGCAGGAAGATCTTCCTAAGTTGTTAGTAGATGAACAGGGGAATGGAAAAGAGATATTGGAGAACCAATTAAATGAATCAACTGATAACTCCCAAAGACAGATAAAATAATGCCAAGGAATTACAAATAATATGCTAGAAAAGTAGCCAATTGATGAACAAGTGGAAAAACTCCAGTTGGCTAATAAAAATAGCAAACATTTATTCAAGGTAGTTGATGTAAGGAGCTCGTCCAGGCCGTGCATCACATGCAGGCAGCAGCGGAAGCGCAAACAATTTTGCTTGGACGTCTCCAATGTCCCAGGAACTGAATCGGTCGAAGAATCAAACCAAGTGACCAACGTAGATCACCTCCGATG
Source organism: Erythroxylum squamatum (assembly GCA_025629845.1). Taxonomy (NCBI): domain Eukaryota; kingdom Viridiplantae; phylum Streptophyta; class Magnoliopsida; order Malpighiales; family Erythroxylaceae; genus Erythroxylum; species Erythroxylum squamatum. The sequence goes on from JAOTBA010000007.1 coordinate 16,654,280, forward strand.
G
>JAOTBA010000007.1:16661417-16672912 GCA_025629845.1 Erythroxylum squamatum
GACCCCATTTACCACTGTGCGCAATTTATTTTCGTTTGGTGTTTGGGATTTATTTTTGGTGGATTCGACACCCATCATCCATTTTTTGCATGAGTTGTTGAAACATGGATTTAATATCACTACTTTCCTTTTCATGTCGCAGTTGAGCCTCCAACAGGTTTTTCATGCTTTCCTCTAAACGATGAACTTCAGCTTCGCGTGTGCTTTTTTCCATTAATTTTTCAAGGAACGTTTTGCTTTGATACCAGATGTTACAATTTTTTTTTACTCACACACACACATTCTGTACGTCACACACCCACATAGATTTATCGAGTGAAGAGAGTTGAGAGAGAATATAGATTTCGACATTCATTAAAGATTTTTTATGCCTCCCTCATTTAGTTACAACAGCTATTTCATACATTACATAGAATATTCTAGACTATCATATGAGTCTTCGGTTGAGATCGTTATTGCTTCCCACGCTGCGTTTTGCTTATTCGTAGATGTGTAGTAATAGACGTCGTTATTGTCTTCTTCTTCTTTTTTATCATAGGTAGTCTATATTTTTGTAACATCAACCAAAGGCTTTATGCTTTTCACTTATTCATTCATCGTTAACTATAGTTTGGTTTTATTAATTTGTTGTAAATCCTTCTTCCAGTTTCACTTGGTTTCAGTTTGATAAGTCTCCTTTAAGGCAAGGCGTACATTATTAATGGATAAAGATAGAGGGATGTCCTTTCTTTTTCATTTAATATGTTCTGCTAGTTTTTGAATTTTAAGTTTCTTGTTAATCTTCGATGACATAATTTGATTCAAGTATACTACTGCATATCTCTTTTCTTTTTTTTATATTTTATTCAAGTAATTTGATTCAAGTCCCTTGCCTATCTCTTTTCTGTTTGTTTTTGGCTTGTTTTTGTGCAATCAATGGATTATTAAGACATTTCTATACATGGGTATTTTTCATCCTCAGAATGGATCGCAAGAAAGCTTATATCTTTGACTGGTTTTGTAATTGTGTTTGTTTTTATGGTAAGGGTTTGGTTAAGAGACACTGGAGAGGTCTCCACTTTACTCAAGAGTTCGAAGTTGACTTGTGTTTAAGCATATACGTTGGGCAAAGACTCTTGACCTTTAATTACTTGTCTGTGTATGTCATTGATTTGGTAGGATTATACCCACAGTGTTCGATAATTTCAACGCTAATGTGTCTGTGGATGGAAACATTGTCAATTTGGGACTGTGGGACACTGCAAGTATGTTATTAAGTATTCATTCACTTTAGAGCTCTTGAAGTTACAACTTGTGGTAATTACAGAGGCTGGTGGTAGGTTGGTTCAATATCAAATTTGTTATAACCTTTCTTCTTATACCCATCAAAGGTTAGGAAGATTACAACAGGTTGAGACCACTGAGTTACAGAGGTACAGATATATTTGTGTTGGCGTCCTCATTAATTAGTAGGGCAAGTTACAAAAATGTTCTAAAAAGATAGGAACTTTTATGATGTTGAGCTCCTTCGCTTATGTGTTTTTTCCTCATGTGTTTTCCATCAACAATTCTAAGTTAAAGTGTGTATAATGATAGAAATATCATTCTAGTTATGCACTATTGGCTCTTTTCTTTTTTCTTTTTAAAATTTTGTGCTATTTCCTTTGGACATACTATACTACCAGCTAAATGTGTATAGTGATTGTTCCCAACCATTTATGTGGATGCTATCATTATTTTTGCACAAGTTTAGAAAGCTCAATGCGTGTCCATGTACACTTATAGGAAATTACAATGTACTTCTAAATGGTGGCACTCCTGTTACTTGCAAGAATATTAAACATATGCATCCACATTTCTTTTGTACGTTTGACTGATAATTGTGTGTAAGATAGTCAATTTTGAGTGCTTTTGCATACTACTTGTTACGTTTTACTACCTTTTCTGTTCTTAGATGTTTTTTGTTAAGTACTAATTAGCTGAGACAAACAACGAGAGAAACCCATTCAAGTACTGGGATATATAAATTTGTAAAAGTCCCAACATATTAGAAAGGCAAAAGGAATGGAAGTCACTCCCAATATAACATAAAGAACCTCTTTTCTTGGAAAAAAAGTCCCTAAGAAATCTTGGAAACAATGGATTTCTATCTGATCTTTAAATTTCCAAGTAATCTATGCTCTAGAATAGAACTAGAAATAATTTTCACGCTGGATATTTTGGACTATCACCATTTGAACTTTATTTTAAACTGTTCAAGTTGACAATCAACAAAGACAAATCAGGTGAACATCAGTCCCCTATCCAAACTTGTTTTTGATCAATAACTATAAACATATTAAATACCAGTGTTTTAGTGGCTATATTTTTTTTCTATACGACATTATTTGGCTTATTTGTGGGTGCATTATTTGGCTTAATAATTGATCTTTAGTTATGCTCAATCCCATAATATTTAATTGGTTTGCTTATCTTTCATATATGATGCCTTTTTTCTTTCCTAATTGAAAACAAACTAGCTTAATTATGGATAATTTCAGGTACTCCACTAATTTTGAAGTTGCTTTCATGGTTCTCGTGACTTATCTTTCGTATAGGATGGTTGAGGTATGAAGTTGCTCTCATCAACATGGATAACCCTAATTAGTCGTTCTAGTTATGTTGTAATTTTTTTTTGTAATCTTAATATTTATAATTTGTAAACTAGTCCTTATATTTATTATTTTGTCTATAAAAAATTTTAGGGTTGTAATTGAAATTTTGTATGCGAAGAATATTCTTTTTGTTGTATAATTTAATGATATTTTACTTTTTATATATAATGCTTCAAATTATCAATTTTTTGTATAATAAATTAACAACAAAAGAATCTAAATATTATATACAATAATATGGATTAAAAATATCACAAAATTATAATTAATATGGTATAACATTTCGTTAAAATGTATATTAAAAATTTGACTACATTTTACAAAATGTAGCTAAAAACATTTGGCCACGTTTTTAGAAATGTAGTTAAAAAATAAAAATATTTGAATATGTTTCAGAAAATGTAGTGATGCGGAATCCCAAGGTTAAAGAACCCGAAACCCCTTAAACATACACTTTGGATAGAAGATGAACAAGACCAAATCCCTAACCTTAATAAACCCCAATCAATTATATGAAAGAAATTGCATACAATAAGGTTGATTTGAAAACAAGAATATAAATTTGCCACAAGTGTTTACCTTAATAAGAATTATAGTCTTGATGCAATAAAAGAAGACAAGAAATTCTCCCTTAAGAATTCGTTATTCAACCAATCTAACCCTAAATAATATTTATTATGATGTATTTATCTTGAAAAGAGTGAAATCCTAACTACGTAAAAGGCCTTTAACCTTTAACCATGAGTCTTTCACCAAAATAATTAAAGCCCAAACTAATGTTTCTAAAATACAACTCATTAAACCTAAAAGATTTAAACAAGCCCAAGACATAAGTAGTGAGCTACCAAAAGTTATGCTTCTAACGAAAAATAATTAATTAAACAAGAATGAAAGTTTTCTTGCATATTTCGCCCAACTTGATTAGTTACGATAGCATTGGCCCTCATAGTCTCTTGAGATTCCATGCCATTTACAATTCGACCTATGTATGATTGAAGTGTTTCTTTGAACTTCTTAGCTCTTAATCTTGTTATTGGTTCCTCCAACATTTCTAGTTTTTCTTTGGTTCCATATCTCTTATAAAGTACCATGGTCGTGCTCGCATCATCCTCTCCTTCTTCAAAAGGATTCATCCTTGAATCTAAATCAAAGTTAAAAGGAGATAAGTCATAAGCATTAAAAGTAGCACTAACATTATACTCACCTGGCAAGTTTATCTTGTATGCATTGTCATTGATGCATTCCAACACTTGGAATGGTCCATCACCCCTTGCATCAAGTTTTGACTTTCTTTGTTGTGGAAACCTTTCTTTTCGCATATGCACTCAAACTCAATCACCCTGCAACAAGGTCACAAACACACTAGGTAAATTTGAGTCAAGGTCAGTGTTAGTAAACAAAGTTTCTTTAAACCTAATCAAGATTAAAGCTCTTTTACCTAAGTATGCACTCTTTAACTCTCTCTCTTTTGCATAAAAACATGATTGTATCTTAATTTTTAACTCCTCTCAATTTTTCTTTGCTCCTTTTCATATTCTTTTCTTTCTTTTCACTCACTAACTTCTTCTCTCCTATACATTCCACTTTCTTTTCCTCACTTATGCAGTCACTCACCATTGAACCTTTAATTTTATTCTTCTCTCTCATGACCTCTTTTCTCTTTTTTATCTTCTTTCTTTTTCACCTCACTACCTGAATGCCCGCTTGATGATTATTGAATTTTCAACTGTTCAAGGTATGCTTCTTTGGGTGATAAAGGAGCAAACGTAACTTTCCGCTCATTATACATAAAAGAATATCTATTCATATACCCATCTTGTATAACACGCCTATCAGATTGCCAAGACCTACCCAACAATACATTACTAGCTTGTATAGGCATGACATCGCACACAACTTCATCTGCATATCTCCTAGTAGAAAATGCAACATCTACTTGCTTAGTAACTTTAGCTTCACCTCTTATTTCAACCATTGAAGTCTATATGGATTAGGGTGTTTATCACATTTCAGCCCCAACTTCTCTACCAAAGTAGTACTAGCCACATTAGTGCAACTACCCCTATCTATAATTATGCTGCAAGTTTTCCCACCTACTAAGCATCTAGTGTGAAATATGTTCTCCATTTGTTCTAGGTTAACTTCCCTCACATTCAAGTTTAATACATGTCTAACAACTAAAGATTCACCTTTCATAGCATACTCAACATTCTCAACAACATCAAAAAAATCTTCCAAAGGTGGCATACTTAAATCACTACCATCAGACTCATTACCATCATCATACTCAGAAACAATTTCACCACCCTTAATAAACATAGTCTTCCTATTAGGACAATCAGATGCATAATGACCACGCCCTTGACATTTAACGCACTTAATATCCCTATATTTAGAAGGTTTAGAGGATAAATCAATAGTACCTTTTTGAATTGAAGTACTCTTCTCCTTGCCTTTGTTTGACTCACTGCCTTTCTCTTTGGAATCCGAATAGTGCTCCCTCCTCTTATCTTCATTTTTGCTCCATTTTGGATTCCATTTGCTGTTAGAATTTGAGAAAGACTTAGCTTCCCTTCTTTGTTTTTTTAATCTCTCCACCTTCATGGCAATGTTCACTAAGTCCTCCATCTCTACATAATATTGCAACTCAACCATATAAACAATTTCCCTATTCAATCCACCCATGAACCGAGTCATTGTCACCTCTTCCTCCTCTTCTATATTAGCTTTAATCAATAGTATCTCCATCTCTTTGTGATAATCTTCTATTGATATAGTTCCTTGTGTGAGTCTATGTAATTGCTGGTGCAACTCTCTATAGTAATAAGGTGGCACAAACCTCTTTTTCATCACTCTTTTCATCTCTTCCCAAGTGCATATAGGTTGTTCTCTATTCCTCCTCCTATTCTTTACCAATTCATCCTACCAAACTAATGCATGATCAGATAATTCCAATGTTGCCAATCTCACTTTCTTATCTTCAGAATAATTGTGACAAGCAAAAATCATGTCCACCTTTCTTTCCCATTCCAAGTACACTTCAGCATCATTCCTACCTTTGAAGGACGGAATTTTCATCTTGATGGTATTAATGTTGCTATCTTTTCTCTCCACTATTTCTTCCATCCTTACTCTACCCTCACGGATTGCATTTGATCTTCATACTTGTCATACATTCTTTCCAATTCTTCCTCCCGATTCCTATGACTGCTAATTAATCTACTGTTGTTTTGGATTCTACTAGTTACATTAATTCTCTCATCCATCCCAACCATCCTAGTAGATCACTTCTTGAACTCATTCATGAACGCCTTATACGTCACTTTCAAATCAAGCACATTGTCGTCCTCCTCATGTAATGTTTCCTTTCCATCCCTTCTATCAGCCATTCTTATGAGAAAAGCTGCAAGAAAAATGGTTAGCAATAAAAGATAACCTCACAAGTCACTCCTTTACGTGTTTCACTCAAAAGATGACACTCTGCTCATGTTTCGCTCAAAATTGGCTTTTCCTTTTTTTAAGCTTACACACTCAAGCCTTTTTCCACTCAAGCTTGATGTCCTTAATTGCACTTTAGAATTTAATTTCCAATCAAGGTAATGCACAAATAGTAAATTAAGATTTAGGAATGCAACAAAAATACCTAAGAAAGATTATGGGCACAAAATTAGATGCAAGTATTCCGAAATGAATGAAGGCAAAATGGGCACACAAGAGGAAGGATATATAATGCTCAAAAAAATACATAATTTAAATTATCAATTATCAATTTGTTAATTATTTTGTAAATGGAAACAAATAATAATAATAATCATAATAATAGATTAAAAAAATAGAAACTTAGAATGAAGGAAAGACATTAAACAAAATAAGAAGCTAACAAAAGAAAATCCTATAATCACGTCAATCCTAAAGATAGAATTCATTTTTTAACTGATTTTTTTAATAAATTGATTTTTTTTAACACTAGCTAGTGTTTTCGTTAAAGTTTTTAAAGCCAACACCTCATCTTTTTATCCTTTTTATCTTTTTTTTTACTTTTTTTTACCTCTTTTTTTTACCTCTTTTTTTTAAAACACACACTTTGGATAGAACATGAACAAGACGAAATCTCCAACTCTAATGAACCCCCCAATCAATTATATGAAAGGAAACACATATAATAAAGTTGATTTGAAAACAAGAAAAGAAATTCGTCACAAGTGTTTACCTTGATAAGAATTATATTCTTGATGCAATAGAAGAAGATAAGAAATCCTTTCTTATAGAATTTGTTATTCATCCAATCTAACCCTAAATAATTTTTATTATGATGTATTTATATCCTTTGAAAAGAAAGAAACCTTAACTACGTAAAAGGCCTTTAAACATGGGCCTTTCACCAAAACAATTAAAGCCCAAACTAATATTTCTAAAATACAACTCATTAAACCTAAAAGATTTAAACAAGCCCAAGACACAAGTAGTGGGCTGCCGAAGTTATGCTTCTAACGAAAAATAATTAATTAAACAAGAATGAAAGTCTTCTTACACATTCTGCCCAACTTGATTAGTTATGATGTCATTGACCCTCATTGTCTCTTGAGATTTCATGCCATCTACAATTAAACCTATTTAGGATTGAAGGGCTTCTTTGAACTTCTTAGATCTTGATCTTGTTATTGGTCCCTCCGACATTACTAACTTATCTTTGGTTTCATATCTTTTACAAAATACCATGGTCATACTCACTTCAAAAAGGGTTAGATTATTATCCTTGTTTGATTGCTTTTAGGATTAGTTTGAGGGTAAGTTGATTGTAATATTAACTTTAGTTTCAATCCTAAAATTTTGTGAGATAACTTGTTGTTGTGGGGGTGAGAGATCAACTTTTTTCTTGTAAATCCTTATGAGTTTAGTTGATTTATTTGTCAGTTTGTCCCATAGTTTTTCCTTCTACACTGGAGGATTTTTCACGTTAAATTTTAGTATTGTTTCATATTTTAATTTCTTTTCATATTTTTCTGCTACTGCAATAAAGAGAGTCATTTCTTTTTGTTAATATTCGGTTGATCTTTTAGAGAGTTATGTATTTGTCTCCCAATAAACGTGAGATTTAATTAATTACATAAAATTCTTATCTGCCTAGAGTTTGTTTTGAACAATTTAGAAATGATATAATTTAACTTGTATTTTAGTATAAACCTTGAGATTTAAAATATACTTTTGGCCTTAAACAAAAATATATACCATATATAAACACACACACAGTGTCACACTTGTTATGACATCTTCCAAGGTTGCCTTGCTAGTTTCAGGGTAAGAGAACAGAAGTCAAAAAGAGAAGGAAAGCAACAATTCTAGACGAATCTTAGATTGTATGAAAAGGTTTCGAGGATTGGAAGTTATAGCCGCAAGCAACCAACCACCTTAGAGGTACGATCTGCCGTTGATATCCCTTAGCCAGGTATGTTTTGGATGTAACTTGCAACTTTTGAATAATTATCAGTTTATTTGAAGTCGATCGCCATATATAAGGACAGCAAATGAATTTCTATCGTTATCTTGCAGGATCCTTGGTGAACATGTTTCATATTTGACGCTAGGAAATTACAAGGAAGTTGCCAATCTACATTCAGTTTGGCCTTGGTCTAACGATGTCAGCAGTCACTGTTTAATTGTATTTCCTATTACACGTAATTACATTTTAATGACATTGCTTAGTATCCATAATATATATATATATATATCCTAATTTTAAAATATAGAAAAGTAATTATTTTTGATGTGGTTAAAAACTTAAACGTTGTAGCATTCGTTAACTCTGTTTAGAAATATGAAATAAAGGTATTTAGAACACAAGAAAAGAACCTTCACTAGATGCCGATGATATTATTGGCCAAAAAAAAAAAAAAAAAGATGCCGATGATATATACGAAGGTCATGCAGTACGTAATTGGTTAAATTTGCTACGTGACTTTGCTCCACCCTAAGTCAAACACAAGCGTTGGAAAAATCAGCAAGATGTGGCTCAGCGTCAGCCATGGAATTAATATAACAATGACCTACGAGCCACGGCTGATGATGATCATGAATTTTGAAACCCATATTGGTCATAGAAATAGTCAAATCCTGATTGGCCGACTAAAGTTTTGGTAAAGACTTTCAAGTCCTAAATCTAATGACTCGCACGTAATTTGTTTTCTTAAAGTCTAATTAATTCAGGCTTACCTTTTACGCGATCCTCAAAATCCTCTTCCCAACCAATCAGCTCACGCCACCAGGATGTCCTTTCTATACCCACTTGTCGGAACAAAAGAAACAGGGCCCACCAGAAGGGCAGGGCGGGGCGGGTTGGGTTGGGTTTAATTAACTTACTCCAAGTAATCGATTAAACTGAAAAAGCTGAGTCAGCTTTTTTTAATTAAAGATGAATTATATTATTATATTTGGAGAACATAATATTTTAATAAATTTTATCAAAATTTTCACATTTTGTCTTTTGAATTTTACTATTGCGCATCCCCCACCCAATAATTGACACTCTAATTTTCCAATTATCTTTTATTATTCTATTTGTAAGTTGCAGATATGAACGTTGACTAAATTGTGCAATTGACCTATGCTATGTTTGGCGCCTGCCTTGCCCTAAATGGGAAGGGTAGTTTCGTCAATAACTGGTCATGGTGGCAGTACTTGCTCCAATTGGGACACAGCCGTAACTGAAAATGAGACGAGAGAGTAAATGCAAGTACCGTTTTGTCCCCAATATTGGATCAAACCTTCCTGCTTGGTATTCGATTCTAAATTTTTAATTGAAATGAAAAAGAAAAGATTAGCTTGCAGACAAATTTGATCAGCACATAAAACGGATTTCTGTTTATTAAAAATTTGGCTATATGTGGAAAAGAGAGAGGGACTTGGTTGATTTAGGCTTGAATGACTTGGTACCATAAAGTTAAAAGGATTACTTTTTATCAATATTTTATTGTCAAAGTCTTATGTATTGAAAAATTTTTATGACGAAGTCAATGGAGGGATTTATTTCAAACAACAAAAATGGGTTGAAATTTAAAAAAAATAACATATCCTAAATAGTAAAAGTGAAACTAATGTAAGAATAACAGTCTTGAAAAGATGATTGTTAGGTATAATTGGTTTATTTTTTCTAACTGGGCCGTCATCATCTGTGTCAATGTAGTTGTTCCAATCTTGTTCTAATCTATCTCATTCAGACATTTATGTGGGTCCTACAAAAATGCGTAGATGAGATAGATTAAAACAAGGTTGGAACAGTAAAATTGACACAGATAATTTCATTTGTTTCTAACTTCTTCGATTTGATTTTTATTTTTACCTTTAATGATTCGGCAAGCATAGCCATTAAACATCAAGTTCAGGATATCAACCTTTTTGTCCAATTATTAGCTAAGAGTGTAATAGGATATGGCCATTAACCAAATGTAATGCAATTAACCATGTACACGATACTTATCAGGTTTATTAAAATAACTTCAATATGGACTGAAAAACATAATGATTCATTGATATAATCACATATTTTAAATAAATTGTTTATTAAATGAACAATTTAAATGTAAGATAGGAGTTGGACAAATTATGGTTCCTCAAATAAGATCCAACCTCTTAATGCTTAATGTAATAAGATTGTCTAACGTTTACAAACATTCTCTCCACCTAGCCTGTTCAACTGCAAGTTAATCACAAACCGCTTCATTTCAATTTGATACATCACCCTTTCTAAATTAGATTGCGATATTTTATTAATTGGTGACCCTTCAATGGTGCATTTGGTTAAAAGTAAGGAAGCAGACGAATTAATTATGGGCTTGATGATCTTATTTGGTTACAGCCTTTTGCAGGTAATGTCAAAAATCATTGCTCATAATTGTTCTCTTTTTGTAACCAATACATGCTTTTGTTAACTTACATGCAAAGATCAATTCTCACCACATTTTAATATTGGAAAATGTTTCAATCAACATGATGAAAAAGCACCTAAAAGAAAGACGGAAGAATACAGCACAATCTCCAGAAATAGACCCCTAGGATTTTGCCTACATGTCCCAATTATTTTTGAAGATAAAAGATATATATGTGTATATTCACTAATTCTGAACATCAATTTTTTGTTTTAAATTATAATAGAAGGATTTTACAATATTAAAAATAAAAAATTGTTAAGTTACTTTTACAATATTTATATACACATCATTACATATTTGAAAATAATTATCCTACTAATTAGAGATAAGAATGCGTACTTTTTGACTTCTACGGTGAGCTTCAACTAAGATGTTGTTGTTATTTATATACATTATTAAATGTACAATAATCAATTATATGATAACTAGATTAATACTTAATTAAATGTCCTTTCTTAAAAATTTTAATACCATAAAATTATGTAGTTTATTGTTACGCAGATAAGTGTATATATGTATATAAATGGGTATATATAGAAACGATTACATCGATTATATGATGATCTGCTATGTGCTTAAATATGTTTGCATGGTCAGAATTATATGTATAGCAGTTAATTATAAGAGAACTTAGGGTATGCTTGTTTGGGGGTAACGGAGATAAATGTATGGGAATGCAATGAAAATTTGCGTTTGGCATCAAATTATCATTGACTGGGTAATATTTTCATTACTCAATTCTTGGCAATCTTCCATTCCCCTGCTAATTTTGAGGAATGGAAATCATTGATTTATGCCCCTAGTATGCATGCCTTTAATTGGACTATTCATTGAGGGTGAATAGACTTAGGGGTGTGTGATTATTATTATTAAATTTACAGTTTCTCATAGTAATTTAAACAATCATAATAAATTACAGACTTACCAAATAATATTA
>JAOTBA010000007.1:16673012-16683581 GCA_025629845.1 Erythroxylum squamatum
TTTATGCTGACTGGCTCACCATTCTTTTTCTTATGAGCTTGTATCCAAACCTCAACTCTGGAAACAATTCGTTTTCCCGTACTTGTTTTCTAACAAAAAATGAAAATAATTATAGACAAAAAAAATTCAATCATTTTAGTCCTTAATTCATGTAAAAAGAAAGAGACATTACAATATCCTCAGTCATGCGAGCATAACCCCTTCGACCACCTGTGTATGGAGTTTGTTTGTTTCTTCTTTCTTTCATTTCATCACTTATTTCCTGTAACAATACAATGATTTCATAGCAAAAAATCAAGTGAACATAAATAAGAGAACATAAATAAATTTAATATAAGGGTCATTACATGCAATGGTATAGTTACCTTAAACTTTGGACTTGTTTTTTCAACCACAAACCTTTTCCATTCACTTATGTTGTTAATGTTATCTGGTTTGAGTGCCATTCTCTCTTCTTCATTTTTGGCCATCTTAAGTTTGGTAACCAACCTTGACTTTGAAGCTCTCCAAAGTCCACCCATCTCTATAAACACATAGCGTTTCTCCCACTCTTCTTCTAACTTATATCTTGCCTAAGAGAGATAATTAAATCATTACAACAAGCACTATTTAATAGATATCTGTATATGAAACATGGAAATTCATACAATACCTGAATACATTTCCATAATATTTCTCTCATGTCAGAAGGAACTTTTCTCCAATCATGAATTGTATATGGTACAATTTCTCGTGCAAGAGCTCCTAAGAAAGAAGACAACTGTACAGATTCTTGGCCGATAGGTTGACCTTTGTCATTGAATTTGACTTCAATCCGATTATCACCATTCAAAGCAATGGTCTTCATCTTAGTTGGACCTCTTTTTCTCTTATTCACACTAGAATCCATGAGATTTTATCTTCCTAGATAACCTATTTTTAAAAAAATAAAAGTTAATATAAAATTCATCAAATAATAAATTAATAATTAACATAAGTTAAACGGACTAATAGATAAGTCAAGTTCAAAATGCACTATCCACTAACAAAATGCACTATCCATTACCTTTTTTCAGAACTTCACAATATGTCTCAAGAATCCTGTTCGCAGAACAAAAGACATTAAAAATAATTATCTTTATGTATTAAACACTCGCCAAGAACACAAAGCAATTACTTCTGGTTGGAAGTCATCATAAAGGTTTGTTGAAAGTCATCATAAAGGTCCGTTTCTTTACTATTCCTTTACACTTTGAAAGTCATCATAAAGGTTCGTTTCATTATTCCTTCATCAATACATGTCCTTGCCATGATACTCTCACAAATATGGTCTGAAAAGTTCCACCAAAAACTTGCGTTTAGTCCACCAAAAACAAAATTGTCTAATAACGCCAGATCATGCTTTATCACATATGGCCCACCAATTTCGTTTCTTCTGCAAAGGAGCATTATCACCAGTTTCTTCTGCAATTTGTTCAAGCTTTGAGCGTGACTTATGCCTAATCTCTCTCTAATACATAATAAAGTTGATAATCTGTGACTTATGACAGAATTTTTATTTTTATCGCAACATTAATGCTAGAGCTAACGACAACCCCATAACAGTAGTTGCCTTACATTCCACGTTTCCTCATGTCCAAAATCGCCAGTATATTAGGGGCTTCTCTTCTTTCTCACTGATTTTCTCTTAAACATCTCTCCATCTTTCAGGTTTATACAAACCTTTTTCAGTTTATGGCTTCCCTATCGTTTTTCTCTTTCAATCTCTCACTTTCTTCCTAACTTTCGTTGGCTTTATATCTACCTTTTCTTCGCTTTCAACTCTCCCAAACACTTCGCTTTCCAGTCCTATTCTCTCTGCCCTTTGTTTTCTCTACAAGGTTCCTTGAACATAGAAGGAAATAGAGCTGTTTGGTCAGCGTCCATTTGTTATAGTGGTTGTAAGGTTCTTGGTTGTAGGAACTGGGCCTGACTTTTGGTATGCTTCTGCAGCTTGTTTATTAGGAAGCAGTGTGTAAAGCCAAGGTTTTCACGTTGAATTAGGAGGAAACAGGGTTTTAGTTTTCTTATAAGGACATGGAAAACCTGTCTGGACTCATGAAGGAGGATGATCAAATGGATTTGCCTCCTGGATTCAGGTTTCATCCCACTGATGAGGAGCTTATTTCTCATTACTTGTACAAGAAAGTTCTTGACATTAACTTCTCGGCTAGAGCTATTGGAGATGTAGACTTGAACAAGTCCGAACCTTGGGAACTCCCATGTAAGTTCTTTAAATATAGAGTCTCTTTTGTTTATTCAGAGATGGGCATGTTCTAATTGTTGTTTGGATGCAGGGAAAGCGAAAATGGGAGAGAAAGAGTGGTACTTTTTCTGTGTCAGGGACAGAAAGTATCCAACTGGTCTCAGAACAAACAGAGCAACTGAAGCAGGTTACTGGAAGGCCACGGGAAAAGATAAGGAGATCTACAGAGGAAAATTTTTAGTTGGAATGAAGAAAACCCTCGTGTTCTACAAGGGTAGAGCTCCTAAAGGAGAGAAATCCAACTGGGTCATGCATGAATACAGATTGGAGGGTAAACTCTCTGTTCACAATCTGCCCAAGACTGCAAAGGTAGCAACCTTTTGCTCTTGACCTGCTTTTCCCTGTTTTGTACTCTCTTTTCCTATGTTTATGCTAATGAAAGTTTTGTTCTTGTTTTGTAGAATGAGTGGGTAATTTGCAGGGTGTTCGAAAAGAGTTGTGGAGGAAAGAAAATTCATATATCAGGGCTGGCGACAATAGGCTCTTTTGGTAATGAAATGAGTCCTTCTGGCTTACCCCCATTGATGGATTCTTCTCCTTACAGTGTAAACAAGACAAAGCCCGTGGCCGAGTCGGCCTACGTGCCCTGCTTCTCCAATCCCAATGACGTGGATAGAAACCAACAATCCGCAATTGACAACTTCAATCATCTCCTGTCAATTTCTTCCTACCCATCACATGTTTTCAATCGAATTCCTCTTCCAAATTCTTTCTATTCCACTCAGCCTGGAACTGCTTCAGCAAACTTGCAGTACCCAGGCTCTGTTCTTGCCCAAGATCACCCGATCTTAACAGCCTTAATTGAAAACCAAGAGTCAATGATGAAGCAGAGTTTAAAAGCAGATAGGGAGATGATTAGTGTCTCACAAGAAACAGGCCTGAGCACCGACATGAACACAGAAATCTCTTCCGTTATATCAAATTTCGAAATGGCAAAGAGGCCATTTGATGATCATGAAGCTCCTTCAGGTTCAGCTGGGCCAATGGATTTGGACAGTATTTGGAATTACTGAAACTGAGACACCTGCACTTAGAAGGTAGAAGTTGAAGGAAAGAGGAACTTAATTTACAATTTATTGTTTCCAAAATATAGAGTTATGGTCTGTGTATAGATTTGTTGAATCTAGTGGTGGTAGAAGTTGGAAGAAGTTACATGTCGTAATTCCTAGGTTGTAAGAAGTAGTGTGAAGCATGTATTACGTACTGTAAGAAATTAATTTCTGCAATAAAACTTGAACTGTCTGAGATTCAGTTGGTGGCTTAGTGATGGTATTTGTACCCTGAAAAGATATTGCACTAAAAGCCTGTGGATTAATTTGCGCTTGCATCATCTGAGATTTTGAGTTCCATTTTGAAAGGGTTTTAGAGTGGATTTAGGAATATCAGATTGTGGGGACTCTTCTGAATATGAAATCAGTTTCTTCTTGTGGGGACTCTTCTGAATATGAAATCAGTTTCTTCTTGTGGGGACTCCTTTCAGCATCTTAATTCACAATTCTCCTTATCCTCTGTTTAGAAACAAAACTAATAATTTAGAAGTATATTCCTGAAGTCCAACGTGTACCCGTCAAGTAATGCATTCGTAATTATCCATTCACCAAATTGTCGATTATCAAATTTTTCTTCTTAAAAAAATAATAGTTTTAAGATGGAGTGGAGTCTCTCACATGTTGTTTAAAATATAAGCATTTGTTTTCCAATTTCTGTAATGTACTCGAGACAATCAATTGTACGCTGTTGGGTTAAGTAATCCGTTTGCTTCCCCTTTTTGCAATTTGATTCACCTCCAAGGCCGAGCCTTGTCTTTTAGCGCATATTCGAATCAATTCAACTTTTTTGTCCTTGCATGCCTAAAATTTTGGATTTAAACATTGATATTTGCTAATTTGAATTTGAACAATAGTCAGAGTTTCTCATGAACTGCGTATTTTGATGTCTTACTTTTTTAGTTATCAATCATACCCCAAATGGTCCAACTGCCCTTTAAATGTGAAGTAACTTTCGCCAGATTTAGTAGGGGTCTAAGTTCCCCCGTAATTGTTATTTTTGTACCTACACTAAATAAATAAATTGTAGTACAGTACACTACGAATTATTTTGTTCCAAATAGATTATCCAGTAAATTATTAAATTAAAAATAAATAATGAATTTAAGACAATAACAAAAGAAATTATCTTTTATTGAAATTAAATTATCAAAATCTTTACTTAATCACCAAAATAAAACTTTCTGTACCTTATATTATAATTAATGATTAAAAAATTAATTTGACTCGTTCAGTTTAATTATAAAAACTTTGAATCAACTTAGTTTCTTAATTTTTAAATTCGATTTATTTTAATAGCTCTTATTATTAAAAACTTAATTGGTCAATTTTTATTTAACAATCTGCTTTTTTAAGTAAATTTCAATATTTTAAATGAGTAAAGACTGATTCCTAAATGTTAAATCTCATTGATAATAATTAAAAAAAATATGAAGAAGGGTAGACTACTAGATTTCAACAAACTCCTTAATCCTTATCCCCTTCTCTTACACATGAAAATGCACCAACCCGCATCACATAAATTTGTTTCGTTTCACGTTGTCCATTCATTCAGCCTGATGCACAGATATTGTTTAATTTCCTTTTCTATAAAAGCTGCAAACGCTTGAAGCATGATCCATGCAATGCAATCCAAACACCCGCCTGGTTTTCTTTCCTTAAATATGTTTTTCTTTTGTAGCATGTGGTGTCTTAGTTTTGGCACATGAGAAAATCTCCCCTTTTCGACATGTCTTAGAGCCCTACACGACATGTTCCATAACAATATTTCATTTATGTCTATCTATCTTCCCTCTCAAGCTGGCATGCCAATCTCTTCCTTTCTCTATTCTAATTCGCATCTCCTCCATCCTTTAAGAGTACCACACTATATATAACCTTTAAAATGATATAGCTGATGGAGGCAATCCTTTATTTTTTGGTACAGGCAATCCTTTAAGAGTACCACACTATAACCTTTAAAATGATATAGTCATTCATTTCTAAATCTAAATAATTCGATCCCAATGTTTAGAAATTAAACTTGGTATATTAATTAATGTCTAGATCAAAATTAAAAACAATGGACCAATTACAAGCCGACAAAGTCGTGAAAGAAACAGTACGTGTGTGGTGCCCCACAAAATGATGAGATCAGGCTCTGGAGAGAGTTAGGCCACTCTAACGGTCGACACGTAACATACTAGGACCCGCCTCGCGATTCCCGCGCTAGAGAGACACGCGGTTCAGGTCTTTGCTGGCGTCACCTCTCGGCCCAGGTGACCAACGGAATTTGACTTTTTCTCCTGTTGCCACGTGTTTTTTAACGTGTGGGCCCCTTTTGTTGAAGAGATAAAAAGAAAAGGTAAACATAACAGCAGGCGTGAATGAAATCAGCACAAAAGGTTTTTACTTTTTATTTCCCCCCCTTAATCTTGCTCTTCTATTTTAGTAACTCACTCATTAGGATAATGTTTGAGGTTTCTTTGTTACATTATTAGCTAATACCATGTGATGTGACTAAGACTAAGAGTTCGGCACAACTTCATTTGCTAGTTATATAAATAAAACCCCATATATGGTTTAGCTCCCAATCCACTCGATCCTGAAGCACTCGTTTTCAAAGAAGATGTACCCTTGCTCGTTTATGGACTTAATTAGATCCTTCGGAATCATGACTTGTACAATCTATGGATTGCCAAATCTTGTGGGGCTCTTCCATGAACTTGTCTCCTTAAATTATATTAATCAAATAAGATCGAGTAATTTATTTGATTTTACATAATTAATTTACCAGTTTATATATATATGTACACATACTAGCTGTAAAATGATTGATCTTGTTTGATTAATATCAATTTTAAGTTGTTGTAGTAAGGGGGATTTGTCTCCTTAATTAGAGTAGTAATAATAAAAAATTTTATGTTAAAATATTTCACTAGTTGATGAACGCATACTTATAGTAAAATGATTCATATATTAGCTAGATAGATATCAACTTTAACTTTTTGTAGACAAGGGGTGGAGCCATATATACGAGCCTTATTTTAATTACAACTTAGTATAAATTTATTTTAAAAATAATTTCAATAAAATTTTCCCTATTAAATTTAATTTTAAAAATTTTATTTTCATTAATATACTTGTCTTGTTGTAATACCTGTTCAATAATAAGATAACATTCCAATAAACTAATTTGTCATATTTTAGCCAATCAATTCTTTTTTAATAATAAAAAATAAGGATATAGAATGACGTACGTTGAACTCAAAAAATCATACATATATATTATATCATATCAATTAATGTTTTTGTCAGCTGTAGTAAAAGAAATGTAAACTCGTCAACTTGAATTGAGGTGATGAATTAATCACTCTTTGAACTTTACTATCATGTGCATTATGACGTATTTATGACACTTTGATTTTTTTTTCTTCCTTGAACAATAAACCTAACCACTACTTAAGAACCCAAAAAAATCTCCTTTCATAATTCCACATATATGATCACTTGTTAAATCACTGACTCACTAATCCATACAAGACCAATTGTTGCATAGATATATCTACCTGTCGAGATCATGGATTCCGATGGTGCATCATTCAAGCTGCAACTATCCAGGTTTACTTTTGAATGGAGAGGCACTTAATATGATTATTGTCAAGATCCAATCGGATGAACCAAATGGAACACTCATGAAAACAACTTTTGTTATTACTATTTGCTTCATTTGGAGGGGGGAAAAAAAAGATTATATAAGAAAATCAAAGGAGGAAAATATCATATCGTTGAATATATCGTCAATTGAGCTCGAGTCACATTCATAGCTCACAACAAGCATATTGCACTTAGCAATGCGCTGGAAAACAACTGAAAATTGTAATTCACTGTTTTCTTTCTGATCGTTTTAGTTTTTTATAAACATCTCAGTATGTACTGATTGCAGTCTGACAACGTGAGTCATTATAAAGGTGATAGCTTTTATTATGATTAATATAATTTCTTTCATTAAAAAAACTCTTAACGTTTCTTCATTTTCCAGATTATTGGCGTGAGCTAGATCATCGATTATTATTTATGGTTAAACGAGTATTTACAATATTTTTTTTCCCTTTTTTATCGGATTTTCCCTTATTTGGCTTGAATAGCGTAGTTGAACTGGCAAATGCAAAACGTATTTGAATAAAATCTCACGTCTTAGTCTTCTCGTTCTTGGTTTCTTTTTAGTTAAATAGTTGGTCCTAGCTCCACTGGAAAGAGTACTTCATGTTCTTAAGATAACTTTACACCATTGTAAGTTGTATTTTGAATATATATATATGCTGCCATTTCACATTACAAACATCATCCATTTTAATATATATAGGAGTTACGTTGTAGATCTAGTTACTGTTAACTTGAATGTGATATTTGCGTAATTCAGTCTCATTTCATTTCCCAATGTCTTGGTAAAATGATTTTTTAAAAGTAATTCCGATTCTATAACAGGTATAGGTAGAGGAAGAATTCAGTTTGAAACTTCATCTCTCCCATAAGTACAAAGATGAACGTTAATACGTATACAAATGAATTACTAACTTACGTACGCATGAAAATAATACATTGGATAGAGGACGTCATTTCACTCCTTCCGTGAATTGAATACGATCAAGCGGATTAAATGGCCAACAATTTAAAAGCGAAAGGAATCAATTTCTTCAAGACATGATGTTGATTAGCTGAATTAAGAGAAATTAATGTGATTGTCTCAATCATTTCATTTCTTTCTTCTCTTCAAAAATAAATTCTAATATTATCTGGTCAATGTTTGTGCATGCTTTGACAATGAGGTTAGCAGGTAGAAACTAATTAAACTTCAATTCTTTCTACTTCCCATTCTTCATTTTCTTCCCACCAACAGGGACAAAAGTTAATGTTGGTGGAACCCATCCATTCTGTCACAATGCTATAATGACAAGACATATCGCTTCAGAATATAAGTGTACAGTGTCAGACGTGGACGAATGTCTATACCATTAATTAAATGATTGTCTCTAATTTTCATGGATTTAGACAGATTAGGCATGACAAATCAATTAGGACCTGTTTAAGAGTCGACTTAAAACACTACAGAGGGTCGTCGTGAAAGATGTCAATTTCAAGTTTTGAGTGACAATCAGCGAGCGATCAATTTCGATGCCATTAATACAACCCATCTACACTTACTCAACTCTACAGTATATTTTTTGACTTCTTGATCCCACTTCGTGAGGCTGAGTTTTAATTGTTGGGTGTGCAATGCCACAATGTTGCAGGAGGAGAGCTGAGTGCTTATACTTGTATATAAGATCATAAGCTAGCCATCCTCGCATGTCATATTTAAAGATAAATTTGCCACTCAAATCGTATATTGATGTAACAGTTCTTCTTTTGGTTGGCATGCGCAAATGTAGGTTTTCAACTAACGTCAAATCTTCATGTAGTGAGGTATGAGCAAAACTTTATTGTTTTGTGAACTGCTTTTGAAGGTTCGGAACTTTGACGATAACATAAAAGCACTGGAATACCCTTCAAATACTTGGTAGAATAGATGATATATAAATAACTTTCTATTAGACATGTGCGGTGTCACAGCTTTTTCATATCTATTTTCAATACCAAAAAAAAAGTGTAATACTAAGGGATTATATTTTGCAAAAAGTTACAAAATGACACAAATTTATTACTACAAGAAAATTGGTATTTAGCGATGGAAAATTACTAACGGAAACAAAACCGTAGTAAATTATCGACGGTAAATCATTTTCCACTGGTAATATTGTCGGCAAAAATTTTATTTTGCGACGGGAAAAATATCTGTCGGTAAATATGAAGGAAAATTATCCTGACAAATTTTCTGATGAAATATAGCAACGGTAGAAAATTTCCATCGGTAAAAACGGCGGGAATGCTTGACGGAATACAAAAGTTTTGGGTTTACCGATGGAATACAATTTCATCGATAAATTTTAGAGGTAAACGTCATCGTTTCCTTTGACTTCAACGTTTTTAATAAAATACCAAATGTCATTTTCCTACACATTTAACCTGTCCGAAGACCGCCCTCCCTCTTCCCTGCGTTTTAGTTTTCATCTTTTCCTCTCTCTCGTGGAAGGATATTCGACTTAGGTTTATTTGCGAATACAAATTATTCGTAATCTTCCACATCCAGTACAACAACATCTAGTAGGCGGGTCGCATCCAATGAAGTCCACGAGCTTCAAAGCACAATACAAGTACTAGCAACTCAGTTGCAATAGTCGAAGAGTTATAGCCCAGTTTCGTAATGAGATGAATGAGTTGAAGGGGAAGGGCAACACCTCATCGCAATATTCAGAACATCCACATTCACCAAATGAATAGCGTGGTTGTAGTCATTTTGTATGAATTAAATATTTATTGTGTACAAAATAATTTTTTATTATCAATTAAGATAATTTTTACTTTATATCATCAATCAACTTTTTATTTTAACAAATTAAATGTAGAAATAAATCAAAATATTATTAACAGATAACTAATAACTATATAAATTATACATCAATCATAAGATTATCAGATAAAATTAAATTCAGGGAATTAAAAATAGTATCAGTAAATTTACTGATGAAAATCAACATCCGTCAGTAAAATGCAATGAATTTACCGACCGATAACTAAGTTTTATCGGTATAGTTAATCGTGAATTTATTGAAGAATTTGAAAAATTCGCCTGTAAATTTACCGAAGGAGAAGCCTTGTCCATCACTAAATTTTCCGATCGAAACAAATATTCCGTCGCTAAATTTACCGACAGCACAAAATTACCGTCACTAAATATAGCGATAGAACATAAAATATTTGTCAGTAAAATAGCGATGAAAAATTTGTACTTTGTCGCTAATTATTACCTACGGCTATTTCTCTGACGATTTATTATGTCGGTAAATTCCGTTGCTAACTTAGCTTATCGACGGAAAACCTATACATTTTGTTGGTAATGTTTGTTGCTAAACTCCATTTTTCTTGTAGTGTATATTTTTAATTAATGAATCATAGATTTAATTTTTGTTACCAGAATAGTGGACATTCTATATATTAACAAAAATGACATGTCAAAAAATATGTCTGTTTTTAAGATATACTGGTTGGGTCGGCTGGGCCGACCATACAAGGCCTAATCCACGGCCCAGATATCGACGGCCCAGTCGTAGGAGACAATCTCCCATGCAAGCGTAAAGACTCACGTAAAGACCTAAACCT
>JAOTBA010000007.1:16695185-16707057 GCA_025629845.1 Erythroxylum squamatum
ATCTTGCTTTATATATTTTTATATTTTTTATTTTAATTTATACATTAAAATTATAAAATAATATAATCAATTAAATTCACATGACATTATTACTGCGCATTTGCGCAGTATAATTCTGTTAATAATTATATACAATCATCATAAGGCGTCACGACCGTCGCGTGCGACCGTCGCGTGGTGTCCCAAATCAAAAAATAGAAATTTCTGCTAAAATCACTAGTGCCCCATAAAATTACACGTCAGCGTCGTAGAGCGCCAACCATTTTGGATAAGCAAAGAACAAAACCTCGAAGTTCCAACACAATTGGACACGTGGCATCCTGTTAATTTTTGCTTCTGAATATCTTCAAAAGATGTATAAATAACTTCTCGTGTTCACTCTGTCACCACCTAACCTTTAAATACCACCACAGTATACGGAGAGAAGAGTAGGGAGAAAAATGTCAACTGCTTCTCTGTGTTCGTCAACCCAGATTAATGGTTTTGGGGGCGGTGTCAAGCTTCAGAAGACCCTTCTTTTGCGACCCAATTCGCTCACTCTTTCAAGGTTTTGTTTTCCTTACTCTTCTGCTCTTTATTCAATTTTCTTGGGTCTGTTAGAATAATTTGCTTGTTTAGAGGCTTGGAGTTCTATAATACTCTGCTTTCCCTTGTCATATCTGTCTATATATCTGAATATATATTTGATTATGCTTTTAGTTTGGGGTGTGGTTGACAAGGTTGTGGTCCCTTCTATTGGAAATTTCGGCATGTGAAGGCATTGGTTGGTGGAGGAAAATTGCATGTGTCTGTGTGGTTACAAATAGCTAGATAGAGTTTTTTATGTTTTATTTTTGCATGCTTGATGTTAAGTTTAGATGAACTTGAAGTTCCTTTTCCAGTGTCCTGTGTCGTATAGGCAAGGTCAAATTGCTTGACGACTATGAATCTAGTTGAGACTCAGATTGGCCTTTCATCAAACTGATTGTATCTTGGTCTATGTTCATTTTATGATTGGTTAATTTCTGATCCATATTCTTCAAAACAACGACAATACCCAGTTCCTGTTTGTATACATCTTAGAGTTATCACGAGTGTGGGAAACAGATGCTTACTGGCATATTAGGGAATTGAATTTTGTTTTCCTTTTCTCTTATGACCCCTATCAAATATGCGTTTAATGTTCATGGAACCTAGAGCTGTATCACTTCTTTCTTTTTTGTTGTGAGGGTTATTTTACTGGTAATCTCCTTTCCTTTTCAGCTTAAGAGCTTTAGAGATCATGCGATTTGTTTCTGAAACAAGTTTGTACACTTTGATGCATAAATGCAGGAGAAAAGTTCATTCCATTGTGAAGGCAACTGCTCGGGTTGACAAGTTCTCCAAAAGTGATATTATTGTGTCCCCTTCTATACTTTCTGCTAATTTTGCGAAGTTAGGAGAGCAGGTTTCACTTTGTACTTTGTGCTTTGTGCTTTGCTACCAGAATAACGTGCTATTTTGATCTTTTGCGGAGTAATAAGAAGTGCCTTGTTGGTGGTAGTATGTGTTACATATTGGAAACAAAATTGATGATATCAATCTGAAAATTGAAAACTGTGCATTCATTTGTGCAGTGTTAATTTTCTTTTAACTGAGTCAATTTTAACAGCTTTGGCTTTAGGATGTTGCCCTTCTTTTAGGATCTAAGATTGTTTTTCCTTTTATATAGGTAAAAGCAGTGGAGAAGGCCGGTTGTGATTGGATTCATGTTGATGTAATGGATGGTCGCTTTGTTCCAAATATTACAATTGGACCTCTTGTGGTTGATGCCTTGCGCCCCGTGACAGATCTACCTTTGGATGTACACTTGGTACACTCCTTTGTGTCATGTTATTTGCTATCTTTATTATCTAGTAGAAGCCAGCTTTCTAATATGTTGAAGCTCTTTAGATGATTGTGGAACCTGAACAACGAGTACCAGATTTTATCAAGGCTGGGGCTGACATAGTTAGTGTTCACTGTGAGCAATCTTCTACAATCCATTTGCACCGTACCGTAGATCAGGTAATGTTACAGTATAAATCTCACTAGAATATATCTCACTAGAATATTAAATTGTCAAAAATAACTGCAGCTCATTTATAATTTCAAATTGAATACAATTTAAAACTGACTTGCAACTTTCTAAATTTAAACTCAATTTAATTAAGGTACAATGAATTCCCACTAATGTCTGTGAGGGTAGTCATATACATTTAGAACAGCAGCTCGGAGGAGTCATAATCTTGAGCTTGGAGTGAACTATCAAGTTTTCTTATGATTGCTTAATCAGCTTTGCAACCTGCATTATAAGTGAGATTATATGAGGATCTTGTGTATCCCAAAAGAATCCATCTATTGACTTGCTTTATATTGTTTATTCTGCTTGATTGTATTTGATTACCTTAGCTTACATCTCCATGATACCTTTTCATTTTTGGTTTCATTTGGAAAATCCTCCTTTGAGTGCTACATGCTTCTGTAAACCAGATAAAAAGCCTCGGCGCTAAAGCTGGAGTTGTCTTAAACCCCGCAACCCCATTGAGTACTATAGAGTATGTCCTTGATGGTGAGTTCTTTTACCCCCTCTTTCTTGGAATTTCCTTCCATTCTTGTTTCCAGGTTGATTGCTGTCAAGGTCCTAACCTTCACCAATCAGATTCGAGCTCTGCTGAATGTCCAGCATTGATGTACGTGGGAAAGATTTAGTACAAAAGAAAGGATTTATATCTTTTAAACAGTGTGAGGGGGAGCTTCGTTGCATAGCTCTTAAATTATAGCAATTGGCAACTTCTACTGATAAATATAGAAATTAGAAAAGCATCTTGTGGTATGCAAACGCACGTGATAAAGTGATAGTTAAATTTAAAAGGTCTGTCATACTCATGCTGTTATTTTTCCCAAGCCTCTTCTGAAAAGCACTTTTTCTACCTGAAGTTTAAGTGTATTGGAATAGAAACAAGTATGGAGCACTCAATAATAAGCAAAATCTTTCATGCATTTAGAAGGAACTGCACTCTGACATTGTGTGCTCATTTTTTGTCGTGTTGCAGTGGTTGATCTGGTCTTAATTATGTCTGTGAACCCTGGTTTTGGTGGGCAGAGCTTCATTGAGAGCCAAGTGAAGAAAATCTCAGATTTGAGGAGAATGTGTGTAGAAAAGGTGTAACAAACTCTATCCTTGAACGTGTTCATTCTTATTTGTGACACTTTGCTGTTTATTCTGTTGACCGAGAAGCTTTTGCCTTATGCTGTTGTTCACAGGGAGTGAATCCGTGGATTGAGGTCGATGGTGGAGTTGGTCCCAAAAATGCATATAAGGTTTCTGACATATTAAACTTCAGATTATGTGATACTTGAGATTTTAAGACCAGTTATATCCTTGCTAAAAGACATGCTCATCTTTGTCCAAAGAGTAGCAGTTGAGCGACCCCTTGAGAGAAATCTCTCTCGTGCTGACTGCACTAAAATTTTTATGATGAATTAATCATATTATATCAACTGTTGGAAATAAGAGACATCGAATGATGTTTGAAGACTCTAAGATACTCCACACCTTTCGTTGAGGCTAAATTTCTTCAAATAGTTGCGCTTGACATCCTTTGATTTGCTGTTAACGGAAAAGGATTCAAGGGATCTAAACATAAAGTATCCACGCTCTCCAACTTGACTGGAGAACAATGTTATTTTGTCTTGATTAATGCTTATATGGTATACTACAGATATCCTTCAGCTGACATCAATGCATTGTTCGTTATTGTTTTAATACTAACCATACAACAGCATCCAACGTACTCTTTTAAGTTATGAAACTACATTTCAATTTTCATTAGTAGTTCTCTTTTTACTTCTTTGTAGGTTATTGAGGCTGGAGCTAATGCTATAGTTGCTGGTTCGGCTGTATTTAAAGCCAAGGATTTCGCTGAAGGTGTGGTCAAAGACAATCTTAATTTTTTCTAATGCTTATAAGTGAATGTTCTTCAACCTAATTTAATAGAATTGTTCAAATTATTTTTACAGCTATAAGAGGAATTAAAACCGGCAAGAAGCCATTGGCAGTAGCAGTGTAAATACGATCAGCCCAAATTTGGCCAAAGTGACATCTTCTTCATGCTTTGTACGTGACTTCTTACACATTCTCAAATTTTACTGTTTTCTGATTCCTCTTGGAAAGTTTTGATGTCAGAACAAGGCTGCAGAGATGATCCAAAAAATCATTTCCTAAATTCTTTTTTAGTCCTCCCTTACCACATAAGGTTGATCATTACTTCCAATATCTATTTGGAGCCTTAGAATTTCGACTATAAATGAAGTGTGCTTATGTATTGAATTTATTTCTTCTACGTTGCATGGTATGTTACCAATATAAACAGAAGGTCCTTCAGATTCAATCTTAATTCTTGACAAAAATGGTCTTGATTATGTTCCACAAGTACTAAATTCATTCAGGTTGGTTACTCTGTATTGCAGATATGACTCCAAGTAGAAAGCATGTTACTGCTACCTGTGTGCATTAAGATTTGCTGTCATCTTGGTTGAGCTTCTTTGTTCTCAAAGATAACCTTAGAAATCAAGCCTGCAGTCAGAAGGCTATAGGGCATGTAATACATGTACCAAAAACTCTTTAGGAATTCAATAATGTTGACATATACCAAGGATTTTCCAACAATAAATTGTTCTGTTCGTTTCCTACACTTTTAATTTTTCACATTTGTTTTGAAATATGAAACAATTAGAACATGATTAAAACAAAAACTTTCACCTAGAGCATCTTTTTATACCGCATAGCTCCTCAAAGATCCTCTGGTTAAACCAAATACACTTATATCCTAAACTAAGCATTATCCTATGACATATTGAAATATGTAGCTTATGTTCTTATATCTTTTTATAGTTAAGCCAGAAACCAACGAGAAAAGTGACAAGAAGCAATTGACAAATAAACACTTGTACCGTCTAGAGCAGGTTATATGTTGAAGTTAATCTATTAAGGGATGAGCTTCAGGAAAGGATGAACTGTATGCTAAACCAAACAACTGTTACTTCAAGCTACACCTTTCATAAATCAGTCAAAAAGGCATTTGGCACAGCACAGCACATTGCACATAGATACAGAGGAATGAGTATTATCTCCGAAATATACTGCAAGAATAAATCATACCCTTGCATTACTGAATTCTCCGTATAATTGGTTAATTACTAGCCATTCAAGTTATGATCCGGCAAAAATATTGCTGCGCCACTCTCCAGTATCCTGGATTGGCAATCATAAATTTTAAAGGGAAATATCTACGCGATTTATATATGGACAGAGCGAAGGATATAAAGATCTGCAACGACTTCAGGACTTTGGTAATGAATGTCAAAAAAATACTTTGCTACTGCATATATACATCGCTTAGTGTTTCTAACCCATGACTACTATATGCTACAGACTCTTGATCCCTCTTATCTTATCTGGTATTCAGATTTCAACCTCACCGATACTGACATGTATACAAAATCACGAGCTAAAATACCTATATATCCTGCCTGCATATGGGACATGAACCCTGTTTTACAAGCCACTGGTCCACACAAGCCAAATGGAATGTATGAAGGCACCGGGGCAGACTCCTTGCAATTTCCCCACTTTCAATATCCTGGGAAGAAGCAAAATGCCGTTAAAGAAAACTTTAAGGGGGAAATAGAAAACAGAACTAAGTTACTAATCATGTACATACATGGGCCAATATCTCATCCGTGTTTTTGTTGAAGAACATAATGTAACAAAAATAAGAGAGTTTGAGACGGACGGAACCTGCAAGCATATTGTGCAGCAGATGGACTGCTTTGCTTTAGTTTGATCCAAAGCATAAGATGGTAAGCCCTTCAGAGAAGTTTTTGACAATCCTCTGGATGAAACTTCATAAATATCTTGGGACTCATCATGGTTTATATTAGACAGTGTGACCTGCTCACCCAGAACAAGGTGGATAAGAATCCAATCGCACTAAGAGTTAATTTCAATTAGATGTCTAAATGCCCGCTGAAGAGAAGTGTGTTCCTATAGATTTAACATTTTAAAATGCTGAAAGTTACCCAAACAGTGCATTAATATCTGTGATAAGTATGAAGGCGTGGTCCGATCCTGCAACAATTAAAGTCTACAAATGCAAGGGGTAACTGTCTGATCACACAAATCAACAACTGAGTTCAAGCAGATATGCTTTTGATGTACATACAGCATCAAGGAAAACAATCCCCTATCATTAGTAACTTTAATCAATCTGTACTATATGATAATGCATGCATCTTGATAGGTACTTTTTGGCAGGTCTACAACCTCCAGGTTAAACATGCATACAATTAGGCCAAAAAATCCAAGAAAACATTCGATCTCTAACACTTTGGCATGCAGGAGACAAAATAACAAGAAGAAGAAATCGAAATAAATAAACATGTCAAAAAACAAAAAAAAAGGGAGGAGAGGGAGAGAGCAGGTTGCTCAATCAGAATATAAGACATACCTGCCAATGATAAGCATTTAACATTGCTGGCGTGAAGTGGTCATCGACAAACCTCCCTTGGATAAGTTCCTCTATGAAATCTGCCTGGAACAAAAAAATATAAAAGTTTAATTTCCAAGAAACCAAAACAGAAAGACAAATTCATGCAAAATGTGTCATATGAAACTGAAGCTAAAGAAAAGCAGGATATAACAACATTTAAGATAATCAATTAGCAACCAGTCAGTTAGCTGGGTTCAAGCGTGGTCGAATAATCACCATTCAGGTCATATTTTATGCCACATCTATACCCTATATGCGAACAATTTCAGATCTCGAGGACGTGCTCCTCCTCGATAATAGAGATTAATCCCAGCATTGCCTGTGGGGAAAACATAAGCAAGGAAAGAGAGTAAATGCACAACCAAAGAACATGAAGACTAACCATAGATGATGGTCTCCGTGAACCAGACTCTTCCGAGCCCCAGTATGCACGAGAAGCCTCTAAAATCTCAACTGAAAGCACAGCACCAGCAATGGCCCCCAATCCAGCGCCGCGAAGAACGCCGAAATCAGAAGCCCTACTGGCTAAAGCACCAGTAACAGCTCCAGTGAATGCTCCAGCTGCAGGAGAATTCAAACATGTATTATGAAGAATCCCAAAACACATATAAGCAAAAATATGTACCCGGAATTTTTTTTTTTTGAGTAAAAGATGCCATAATAAGAACATGAGAAGCTTTACAACCATACCAAGTTTAATTTTTTTTTGCATAATAGCACATTCAACCACACCGTTACTCAGCATATATTATGAATACCCGAGAACTAACAAATTCACTTTTTGCAAGATCAAAACTTCTACTCAATACAAACCTTGGAACTGGATTGGAATTTTCTATGATGCATTTAAAAGGGAAAAGAGAAAACGGGTATCCTTACATGAAGCAGAAAATTTGAACATTTGATTTTGTAACACTTAACGGTTCTAAAAAACAGAAAATCGATTTCTTTCGATCATAATTCGCAGAACCCATGTCAAGTAAAATCCATGATTACAGAAATCACCAATCTTTCAGAACACCAACATCAAATAAATGCACATCAGAATAGAAATAACGTTGAAAGAACAACCTATAGCAAAGAGCCCCGTTAGAGCTCCAGAAATAGCACCAGCAACCAATTTAGGAACACAATCGAGAACTCGACTGCCTTCAGTTTCCACAGCGTTTTCCGTGGCGGAAAGGTTAGAGCCTGACGCGGCGGAGACACCGCGGCAAAGATGGCAGCGATTTTGCCTTGTCTGATATGGGGTACAAGTGCAGGGAGGTTGAACGTCCATTATAGGCAGAAAAAAAAAAGTGAAGAAGAAGCAAAAAAGAAAAGCCAATACTAAATAGCAGGACAATTCAACTAGATTTTGGGGGCTAATTATAGAAAATTGCAAATTGAGGGATTGATCGCTTTGGATAAGGAAGAAAGGATCTTGGTGGGGAGAGATTTTTGGAATGTAAATAAAGCTATCTTTTTTCACTCTTATTTCAAGTTTAACTCAACTCAATAGGTGTTGTTAATTTTATTTTTAAACATTTTTACTATTTAAAATTATTTGATTTTTTATTTTGTAATATTGTAAATACTAAAATGTTTGGTTGGATTAATATTTGTTTAGTATTATAAATATAAGTTCAATTTTTATTTAAATACCAAAAATAATAAATTAAAATATACATCTTTTATTCTCAAACTAGACTTTTTTGTTTTAAAGTGAGTCATTGGAAATAATTTTTTAAAGAAAAATAAATAAAATGTCATGATAACCGGTGTTCACCAATTAATCAGAACAAAAGAAACATATTTACATATTTCATAACCCACGTATAGATCATTTACTCACTCAAACAGAAATTAGTGGTCTACTATAGCTTGTTTTATACACCCCATTTTTCCTTCATTCCTGATTTGGAGGAGAAGATTCCTTGCTAATCTGATAGGTATTAAGGTCTTATGATAATGACACCGTAGCTTCTCAGTTCAACTCCAAATAATCTACTGTTATGCTCTTTACATGTGTAGTATATTGTTGCGTCAAAGTTCATTCAAAATAGTTTACTGTCATACTTGTTCCATAATGTGATTATTGATGCCCAGTTGATAATCTCAAACTAAGTGTTGGCTTTGTATTCGACACCAAGATGCTTTGAGATCCTGTTCCATATCTATGATCAGAAGTTGAACTTAAAGAGAAGGTGGCTGATGTCCTCCACGCGGTGCATGCAAAGTTCACATTGCAAACTTAGGATATAGAATTTAATTGGATCTTTTATTAGAAATATGGCGTTTCCATTGTGACATTCTTGCATGTATCTTGTGGAAAATTCTTGAGATTTCTCAACTGACTATGGAGTTATATCAGACTCAGATGAGTTCAATCTGTATGATGCTACTAATTATGTCTTATAGTCCTCTATAAGAATGAAACCGCCGGGACAATTGATTATCCTTAATCAGTTATTGGACCTTTGTTTTGGATTGGAAGGAACTCCCCAATGTGAACCAAAAAGAGGTACTTTTCCCATCATTGAATATGTCCCTCAGAACCTGCATCCATTCTCTGTTGCTTGGGATCTGCCTCAAGAGTCCACGACGTGTTAGAGCTGATGCTAAGATTCCATATGCTGCTTTATTTATTGTAATATCGGCCCGCCTATTTGACCTACAAGTCTTGCTTGTCACTGCATTGGTTGTTCTATAGGATCTTGGCTAGCAATGTTTTTGTTTAGAACTTTGATGTATGTGATCCCGAGGCCACCTATTTGTTTGGAGTAGCAAACTAAAGACCATTTCATTCTTGGAATTTTACCATAACTTAGTATACCTCCCCATAAGAAATTGCTCAAGATCTTATCTATAGTTTTCAATGTTCCCGTTGGTAATACGACGAGCGAGCAGCAATACATGGTACCTTTTTCAACACTAAGACGACAAGTTAAAGTCCCCCGCTATAACTTAGAGATTTGTTGCTCCAATTGTTAATGTACCTATTAACGGAATCTATGAGGGGAAAACAATCAAGAGCATTGAGTTTCTGAGTGGTAAGGGCCCAAAGTGTCTGAAAGGTGAAAGAGATTGAGGAATTCCCAAGGATATGGCCATATTAGCTACGAAGTGGTCACAACTAAAGTAAATAGAACTGAATAAGGAATGAATCATTTTTATTCATGAGGCACTTCTGTTTATATACATGTATATAAGTATATTTGAATATACAAAACAACATCTTATCTAATCCCCTATCTTATCTAATCTCCTATGTATATCATAATCTGACTGTATTTTAAACTTATGCTCTTATCTGTATGTAGGTTGGACTTGGGCTGATGGGCTTGCGGTATAACACTCTTGAGACATAACCCTAATAACAACCCACAGAGAGAAAGAAGGAGCTCTTAGTTGGGTCCAAGATTAAACTGATATTAACTGAAAGGATTCTAAGGTTGAGAGTAGTAAGTTAATTAAAGTCATTTTTGCTTTGCATAGAAGGAGCAAATCGTTAGCAAAAGAGAGTTGAAATGGTTTAACCTTGCTGCACTTGTGATGGAATTCAAAATTAGGATTCATGAAGATGTTTGCGTTGATCATTACTATTAGGACTTCCATGCCAATCATGAAGAGGAATGGAGACGATGGGTCTCCTTGCCTGAAACCATTGGCAGCCTTGAAGATACTAGTTAGTTCTCCATTAATTAAGACGGTATAAAAGGTGGAGGTGATGCATACTTGCACCTAGTTTAAGAATCTCCTAAGGAACCCCACGATCTGCATTGCATTCAAAATGAAACTCCAATTAAGTGAATCATAGGCCTTCGCAAAAACATATTTTCAATGCATAATTCTATATACATTTTTTATTATATCCTTTGAATAACTTCTATGATAAGAGTACATTATCACCAATAGATCTGCCTTGGATGTGGGCAATATGAGCTGGATTGATCAGTTTACTTAACATCTTTTCATCCTATTAGCTAACAATTTTGAAATCACTTTGTATAGATAGTTAGCTATGGGCCAATATTAATTTAAGGATTTAGCATTAACTTTTTTTGGAACCAAAAAAATATGTTTTGTTCCATTCAATTAAGAACATGTTGCTTTGAAAGAATTCTTGTACTGCCTTAGTTACCATATCTTCAATGGGCTCCTAGGTTTGTTAAAAGAATCTTCCATTAAATCCATCAGGACCTGGTGCCTTGTCAAGGTAAATGGAGAACCAAGATTCCTTAATTTCCTCGACTATAACATCCCTCGTTGACTCTAATTATTAATGTTGGGATAATAATGCAAGGAAATTTTGAATCTCCACTAGGATAAGGGAAGTACCATTGCTTATGCCCAATAAGTCCTTGAAGTGTTAATAAGCCAATATCTTTAATTTTTCCTTATCACTAACCTTTTTGCCCTTACCATCTAGCAAAAACTCAACGTGATTTCTATTCCTTCTCGCCTGTATTATAGTAAAGTAGTATTTAGTGCATCTATCACCATCTTTGAGCCACAACATTCTAGATATTTTCCTTATTGTGAGTAAATATTCTCCATTGATTTATTGTATTATGAGATTAGTATAGATTCCTTCTATTTTAGCTTATGATCACCTATTTTTAGTATAACCTACAGTTTATTAGTAAGTTATGAGAATAAGCTTTCTCTAATTACATCGCGTCTTTATGGTTTCTGAGTAAACATGATAGGTGAAATTTAATTATTTTAAGCTTCTGCAAGCACTTGAAAGCCTATGAATCCTAAATGTTGGTGTTGATACCTTTAAGAATTATTTACTTGAATGAGAAAGAATTTTCCATTGATAGCAAAAGACTATCTGTTAAATGGGGAAAATCTTTCCAGAAGATTGAGGAGAGAATTGTAAAATCTTAATGGAGACTTCCTCTTATAAGAAGTGGTTTCAGTCTTGATATGAATAATGGAGTGGTTTGAGGTGATTTGGCTTCGCTGAAATAAGAGGGAATTGATGGAGCCAAGTTGAAATCATTAAGCACCTAGCATGCTTCTTTTGCAAGAATCATTCACTAGATTGCTTATTGTTATAGGAGTAGAGGTTTCCATGGAACTTAAAGTCTGTGATCCTTAGGTTAGTTATCAACGATTGTACTTCATCACAATTGAAGTTGGACTAACATCTTGTACCCATTAACTCACTAGATAAGGGTATGTAATTAAAATTGTAACATCCCGTTCTCAGCGGGAAGGGTAGAATAGTAAAGAGGACTGATCAATGAGAGTTGAGAAATGCATTTGTCTGCTCATGCACATTATGACATATACATCAATGCAAATAGTGTGATTTTGCACATGAAAATAAT
>JAOTBA010000007.1:16707157-16718351 GCA_025629845.1 Erythroxylum squamatum
TTCCCGAGGCCTTCCCAGGAGGTCACCCATCCTAGAACTACTCTCACCCAAGCACATTTAACCTCAGAGTTCTGATGGGATCCGGTACATTAAGCCATGAAAAATGCGTCTGTAAGGGAGAGGTATCCATACCCCTATAAGGTGTACTTCGTTCCCCTCTCCAACCGATATGGGATCTCACACTCTCCACTCCCTTAGGGCCCTGCCCTCTTTGGGGTCCAGCCTAGCTGGCACAACGGTTCGGATACCAGCTCTGATACCACCTGTAACATCCCAGATCACCCGCTTACAAATAAATATTGTCCATTTTGGGCCTTGGCCCATCTAAGCCCTCACGGTTTTGCTTTTCTCGAGGCCTTCCCTGGAGGTCACCCATCCTAGAACTACTCTCACCCAAGCACATTTAACCTCAGAGTTCCGATGGGATCCAGTCCATTAGGCCATGAAAAATGCGTCTATAAGGGAGAGGTATCTGTACCCTTATAAGGCGTACTTCGTTCCCCTCTTCAACCGATGTGGGATCTCACAATTTTCTCCTCTTTTCGACCCCCATTGAGCTCAACTCAGTCACAAACAAATCAAAAATCTAGGAGAAATCACAAATATTAAACACGAACATACCAAACATGCATTCCTCATATTCTCTGCATTTTTTTAATCTTCTGCATTCCTCCATTTTATGTACTTCTTCATTTCTTCTCTAACTATCATTTTAATCTTTCTTTCCCATCTCACAACATCACCTTACACCCTTTTCCTTAACTCAAAACTCATTTTAGTTCAATCCTAAAACTCCCAACAGATTCCCGTAAATACCGTAAAAGCAAAGCATACACCGATAAACTTTTCATAATTTTCTGCACTCTTCCTATACATGTTTTCAATGATTTTTCTAAGTCAAAAATCATTTTAGCACTATCTTATAACTTATTAATCATCGTACATGACCTTACATCATTAATTGTTAATTATTATTTATTATTATATAGTAATATTTAGTATATATATAGCTCTTCAGTATATATATAGCTAAGTAGTCACTACATAAGAGTCACAGGCGTGCAGATGAAACTCCTTTCCATGCAAAATAGGTGTAGAAACGTATACAAATTTATCTCTTACCTAATTAAAAACATAATACTTCTCTGTCTGTTCATTATTATAAGTATACTAGCAGAATAATACTGCGCATAATGCCCTGTTAATTTAATTGGTTATATTATCATATAAATTAAATGTATAAATAAATATGGAAAATTTAAAAATGTGTAATTAAATTATAAATAAATTTTAAAAATTGTAATTAAATAATAAATAATTTCAAATTTGTAATTGGTTATATTACTATATAATTTTAATGTATAAATAAATATGAGGAATTTGAAAATTAGTAATTAAATTATAAATATTTGAAATATGTATTGGATTTTAATTAAAAAGGTCTAAATATGTCATATTAAAAATATATAAGTTAGAATATAATAAATGATTAAGTTAAATTAGCAAGTAAAAATTTGGGATAAAAAATTTAAAAATTCAGGAAATGTATAACGTAATGTGTATGTTATAAATGTATAAAATATATAAACAAAATAAGAAAAGTTAAACATAATAAGTTTAAAATAAATAAATAATGTGTAATTTAAAATTTTGTGATAAGATTATTAATATTTAAAGTTTTAATTTATAATAATAAAAAAATCAGAAGAGAATTATTCAAAATATATAAATTTAATATAATAAAAGGACTGGTAAATTTAGTTAGTAAAAATATGGGGAAAAAAAAGCAGGAAATGAAATAAGATCATTCACCTGGTAGAAACTTAAGAATATATAAGTTAGGATGTAAAAATTGGATTAGTAAAATTATCTATTTGAGTTGAAAAATTTTAAAAATGTTAAATGTTTTGTTATTAATTAAATATTATATTTAATTGAGGTTTAAAAAAGCCAATAACTTAATTTAATATGTTGCGAAAAAATTATAAATATTTAATTAATTAAGATAATAAAAAATTTGAATCATCTTATATTATTTAATGTATAAATGAATATTGTGGAATATATTAAAAAAAGGAATTCTGATAGAAATATTTAAAATATATACTTTAGAATACTAAAAATTAATAATTAAAATTAGGTTGTAAAATTTTAAATGTATATTAAGAGAGGAATTACAATAGAAAAATTAAAAATATATAAGTTAGAATATTAAAAGCAAAAAATTAAAATTAAATTATAAAATTTTTGCAGTTGGTTCAGAAGCCATGTCATTTGGAGGTCGGGGGAGAAGAAGTTATGGTCAAAAGAAGAAAAGGTGTTCGAACCAGTCACCTTTTTGTAGAGTTTTGGAGATGCACAATCGTGCTTTTCGTAATCCTTCTGATCTGCACGATCGTGCACTTCCTTCTTGCTTTCGAACTGCAATCTCTTACACATTTTCATTTATCTTTCAACTCCAGAAATCATTTCAGCATTCCCATCTAACATTTTTATCCTCAAAACACACAAACAAAAATATCAGAATATCATCCTTCATCCACGGTATTCATGAAAATGTCTATTTTCTGATGATCATTTAATGACAAATAAATCACCAAATTTATCTCATATACGAACAATTCATAAAGATTTAAATGCACAAATAGCCTCTATTTCAACCATAGTGTCTCATCCGTCGACTTAAACTCCAGATTCATCTTACCTTTCTTAATCAGTTTCACTGTATCAGGATATTCACTCTGTACTCTTCTAATTCTAGCACGTAATATCAGCCTCAACTTCAATGTAAACTAATTCTATCATGTAACATCGGCCTCAACTTCAATGTAGACGATCAATGCTTCTTTGTAATTAATCGAATGATTTAGTTAGGATAAAATAGGTAAATATGTGGATTGAAAAATAAAATAATTTGGATTTTACAGAACTTCAGTCATGGTTCTGACTTATTTAAGTCACACCTGTGACTACAATTGCACTTGAGTCACAGGTGTGACTTATTTAAGTGACACCCATGACTAGTAATTTTTTTAAAAGAAAAAATTTTCAAATAAATTTTCAATATTTTTTTCCTATTTTAGTTTAAATTATGTATTTTCAGTGCCACATCCGTGTCAAAAATTTTTAAAAAAATATTAAATAAATTTGTTCTTGTTTTAACTTAAATTAAGAATTTTCAGTTATACCCGTGACTATAGATCTTCAAATAAAATTAACACAATCTACACATATATATATAAACTGATAACTATCAATTATATCATAATTAATGAATTATCTATGATTAATTGATCAAGAATTATATAATAAATATATATGCTAATAACTATTAATTATATGAAAATTAATTAATTCATTATGATTAATTCATTAACAATGATTTCAGTTAAATTTCCATTTCTAAATAAAGTATTATTTAATAAATCAATGAATTTATTATATAATTATTATTATGAATTATATGAAAATTAATTAATTAACTATACTTTAAATGCGTTAATGAGTAATTAATTTATTAATTATTATTTAATTAGTAAATAAATAATATATTTAATTAGAATTAATAAAGTTCTATTTATATAGTTTTTATTAATCATTAATTGTAATTTTGTTAATGGATCTTAGATGAATTTGAAATTAAATTAGTTCTAGATTTTGATTTGTATTAAACTAAGTTGAAGTGCAAATGGAAGTAAAATGAAGAGTAATATTGAAGACATAAGTTTAAAATAGTAGAATAAATAAAAGAGAAGAACAAGTAATGAAAAAAGCTTTTTTCGTAAAAATCTAGAGGGAGTTTGAGAAGAGAGTATAGTAAATTAATTTTAAAAATTAATTAATTACCAAACTAATCGATTTTGATAATTTATAGATTGTTTACCTACTGTTAATTAAGTATAGAGTGGCAAGCTTCAGTTAATTATAAATTTTGATATATAATTAAGGTCATTCAATGTAGGATTACATAAGAAAGATATAATTTTTTATTATTTAATTTAATATAATTTATTGGAACCATGGTATTAGAATAATGTAATAATTATTTTTTATTAATTTGTATCTGATTAGTAATTACGATATTGTTCGTTATTTATTGGCGTAATTTATAATTATTAATTATTATATGTTTTTAGTAATTTAGATTATTAATTAATTGTTAATTACGTAATAATTAATTATTATGATTATTATTAGTTATATATCAGTCACAGCAGCACATATGAAATGCATAGCAAAACAAGTCTTGTATGTTCTTTGCACGCCTCTCTTCCTAGTTTCCTTTCGCACTACCCTTCTTCCACATATTTTGTTGATTTTGTTTAAAGTTTCCACTAAATCTTGTAAGTTTGCTTAAATTTTTCATTAAAACCTTGACATTTGCGTACATTTTAGCTGTTTTTGTTTCTCTTTTTCCTTTTTTTCTCCATTTTCGCAGGTTCCTATTTTTCAGGGTTCTAAAATTTATCGTATTTCTTTGGGTATTTTTTGTAGGTTTTCACGCTATTATGCCTCCAACATCGAAGAAAATTGTTCAAGCTATTGAAGCTGAGCTGAGAGGTGAAATGACTATAGACATTGCATCCAATTATGACATTCCTTTTCCTATTTACTCGACGGAAGAAGGGTTGAGGTATGTCGCTCTTAAAACTAAATCAATTCTCGCGCCATGATATTTTAATTTTGAAGTGTTAGAACAAATAGGGTTGAAAGATAAAGTGATGAGATTGTCTAATAAAGGTAGTTGGGGACGATTTGTCCAGATATATTACCTCGTTTTTCGTGAACTTACATTAGAGTTTTTCACTTCATTGAAGTTTGAATCAAGTCAGCCCAAAAGATTTTGGTTTAGACTACAAGGTCAGCTTTATAGTTTGAATGAGAAGTTGTTAGGCGAACTTTTCCAGTTTTCTAGGTCAAAGGTAGAAAGTTCTCATCAGGACTTCTCAAGTATAATTTATTGGAAGTTCTTAACTGACTTGCTTGAGTTCAATGCTCAGAACCCATCGAACTCTCACATTGTTTATGTTGATCGGTTACTATTGCATAAATTCATGTGTCATAGTGTGTTCGGTAAAACTCAAAGCAACAAATGTTCCGTTAAGGAATTGTTGTCATTATATTCCATAGATGAAAGGATTAAACCTAACATGTTCTCTTTTTTTTCCCAATCTCTGACCTAATCTGTGACAAAGAAGGGAACATTGCTAGGAATGGGTTATTTAGCTACTGCTTTGGCCCATCATTTTCATATTGATGTTAGTGAACTAACCTTTGTTCGTCATGAGTATTTTGATGTACCATATTTAAGACGTGAAAAAATATTGTTACATGATAAGATGGAGCTTCGAGATCCTCGGACAGGTACCGCAGTCAAGTCTAGGTTTTCAGGCGGGGCTTCTAGTTCTGTAGCTCCTGTGGACTTGTATGAATCAAGTGAGGAAGTAGACATACCAAGGGATTGGGGAAAAAGTATATGTATTGTTGGCTAACACTTACATGAAGACACAACAGCAACTTAATCAAATGAATCAACAAATGCAATTGATAGCCCGTCAACAATGAAAGCTAAAAAAGAAAATCCACAAGTCTTGGGAGATGCAAGGACTTCGCGTGCCATCTCCAACTCCATTGCCTCCACCCTCTCCATAAGTTTTCTAAACTTTCTCATTTATTGTTTTTGTTTTTTGTATTTGTTTCTTTGATGTTTCTAATTCTTTTTTTACTATGCATGGGAATTTGTTTTGTGTTGTGTTATTTGGTTTTAGTTATTGTGTTCTTTGTTTGTAGTATATTATGTTGTATATTACGTTAGGAGTTGTTGTCTTTAAATTCTATTATAGTAGTTGGAATAGGATTGAGTGATATGCTTGAAGATTGTATTAGGCCACTTAGATAGAAGATGAATCATCGTCGGTTTCATACATTTACTCAGAAATTGATGCTTGAATAATTAGGTGATGTGTAGAAACATGATGGATTTTCATTTGACACTAAGTGAGAAGTTGAGCCTATATGACGCCATTGCATAGTTATATTATATCTTTGATTGTGTGATACTTCCAGAGGTAGTACATCCAGAACTTGCCTTGAACCAATTTCAATCTACTACGAGATTCATACTAAATAGAAATAATTAAGGCCCTCCTTCTTTTAGCCCTTGACTTAAATAACAACCTATATCATTGTCCCTTGCAAACCTTTTGTAGCATTCAGACTTTTTGTCTGTATAAAGCTTTCATTTACCTAAAGCTTGTTAGTTTATGGTATCACAAGTTTAATATAGTGTTAAGTTGCATCAGGTTGGGATTCCTGACAATAATGTTTCTTTTTTCCTAAGACAGTTTGAGTAGCTTTGTTTGTGTCTCTACTTTTAGAGCACAGTACATGTAGTTGTTAATGTTAGTTGTGCTTCTTGATTATTGTGAAAAGAAAGGAAAAAAATGAGAAAAAAAGAAAAGAAAAAGGAAAAGAATGAGATATAGTAGCAATTACATGTAGCTGTTAATATTAGTTGTGTTTGTTGATTATTGTGAAAAGAAAGGAAGAAAAAGAGAAAAAAGAAAAGAAAAAGGAAAAGAATGAGATATGGTAGCAACAAAGAGTGGAAAACAAAAACAGAAAAAAGAAAAGAAAAAGAAAAAGAATGAGATATAGTAGTAATAAGAAGTGGAGAATAATTAATGATATCCATTCATATGTTTCAGAAATCATTCTGTGTCCTATTGCATACTTAGCACTCTATGAGTTTGTGATGAGCCCTGAAACCTCTTTCACATACCTTAAGCCCTAGCCCCATTATAACCCTCAGAAAAGTCCTTTTGATCTATTTCTGCATGTAATCACCATGGAGAAGAATTGATATATTTGCAAGCCTATGTTACTGTACTTTTCTATAGGGAATCTTGAGCAAAACACTAACCTTAAACACCTGAGCGAAATGAGTGGATTCTGTGAGGAAGGTCCATTTTGAGTCTATGCTTGCCTTTGATTCATAGCATCAGAATTTGAGTTTGATTATGTATGCCTGATGTGTGTAGCAATTAGACATTCAAGTGGCCAAAATTTGAAAGATTGCATATTCTTAATCCGTGGGATGATGAATTGATAGAATAGATTGATTGTTTCATCTGTTTTAAGTGCTTCTTTGTGTGTTTTAGTTCTGCTTTGTTTGATCTTCAACATTTTTTGTATCTTTTCTTGATCTTTAAAGTGTTTTGCTGTTTTTGCATATTATTTAATGCTTGAAGGTAGTTTTGGAGCCTATTTCTAGGGTGGATCGATGCACGTCGCTGATCAACTGTGCATGTATCAATTTTGAGACTGTGGATGCGATATAGACGATTTAATGGCAGTAGTGATAGAGAAGAAAGACAACATGTGAGAAGCTCACAAAAGGAATGAAGAGTGCAAAAAGTCATTCATTTTGTCACATAATTTTAGAATATGAGCAGTTAAATATTTTGTAGGACTTTTTCTTGAATTATTTGTGGAACTCTCGCTGTTTTGGATGTCATTATAAATGTTTTGCGATATTTGTTGTGCTTAAACTAGTTAATAAATAATTAGAAATTATTAATGTTAATAATTAATAATAACATGCACACTGAGTATATTCGGAACAATATTTATTAGTATTTATTTTAAAAAAATTTCTCAGGACTTAAAAAATCACTAGTCACAATTTAAGTCACACCCGTGACTAAAGTGAAATTGTAGTCACGAAGTCACACCCGTGACTCAAATTTTGTAATGTATAATAACTATAGTAATGTTATTAATAAGTTTTAATTATATCAAAATTAATTCATTCATTAACTATTATTTAAGTATAAGTATATTTAAATTATAACTCTTAACTAAACAAATAAAATTAAATCGCAAAAACTAAATTAGTATTTTATATAATAACTGAATATATTGATTATATTAAGAAAATGCTTTATTATATCCAAATAAAATAGCTAACAATGATTTAAGTGTATTTAAATAATAGAATGAAAAAAAGAGTCACTTTAGATTTATCTAACTTAATAAAGGATGTTAAATAAATTTTAGTCATTTGTTGAAAATAGAAATCTTAATTTTAAATCTTTTAATGAGCTAGATATGGTGAAACTGATTGAGAAACCTAAGATGAATCCGGGATGTGAGTTTGAGTCGAGGGATGAGACACTGCAGTTGAAACAAAGGGTATTTGTGCATGTAAATCTTTATGAATTTTTGGTATGTGAGATAAATTTGGTGATTTATTTGTCATTAAATGATCATGAGAAAATGGACATTTTCATGAATATCGTGGATGAAGGATGACATTCTGATATTTTTGTTTGTGTGTTTTGAGCATAAAAATGTTAGATGAGAGTGCTGAAATGATTTTTGGGGTTGAAAGATAAATGAAAATGTGTAAGAGATTGCCATTCGGAAGTAAGAAGGAAATTGGCATTTCAAAAGGATTAGGAAAAACACGATCGTGACGTTCTTGGCAAGATTGCGAGTCGCGATCATGTAACTGCATGATCATGACGTCGTAGAAGCACTTAGGAACTCACGATCGTGCAGCTGCACTATTGTGACTCGAGACTTCTACAAAAGGGAGACTGTTTCGAACACCTTAATATTTTAACTTATATATTTTTAATTAGTCATAATAAATAATGATTAATATATAATTAAGTAAATGAGTATTTAAACTATAATTAATTGATTAAGTAATGAATGTTAATATTTGAATTTATTCCAATTCAAATTAAAAATCTGTGACTAATTTCATAGAAAAAATACGCTTAATAATTAATAGTTGGTAGATAAATAATATTTTATTAAATATAATTGATATATAATTTATTTACTATTTAAATTACAATTAATAGATCGATTACTTATTAATGTCATTGTGACAAAGATAATGTTTTCATTTCTTAATTTAATACATTTAAATAATTTTCATAAAATCCATAATAATTATAATATAATAAATTCACTGATTTAGTAAACGATACTTTATTTAGAAATTAAGTATTTATTATTCACCGTTAAATTTATTCAATTTTAATTGAAAATAAGTAATAATTAATTAATTAATTCGTATATTAAAATTTGATTGATAGATTAAGTAGTTAATATTAATATTTAATATATATGTTAGTAATTAGCTTGCATTAATAAATATTGATGATTTATTTTAAAAGCTAAATAATTTTTAAAATTAATTGATATTATTATTATCATTATTGTCGTTATTAATAAAGTTTTAAATTGTCACGGCTGTGACTTATGTGCTATGAATTGTCAATTAAATACATTTTTTTAAATTAAACGAAATATAATACCAAAGTTGAAAGCTAGAATATACAATCCTATTACAAGGATAATTACAAAAATACTACAACCACAACTATACTACTATAAACATTCCACCCAAACCACATAAATCATCTAAATAAACCAGATCATTCTAAGTTCCTATATAATGATGTCCTGCTTCCCAGTCACTATGATTAACTCTCTAATCAAGTTAACTATACTAGCAATGAGCTCATACTTGTGTTGTTCCACTTCCTTACATAAGCGCCTATTCCTCTCCCTCCATATGTGATATATCACCATCTGAAACGAGGTCCTGATGATGAGACCATCTCGCCTCCCACGTCTGGATTACCGTATAACATCATTCAATAACTTATTCCATTCATAAGAGAAATTTGGAATCCTATCATATGCAAAATTCTGCTCTATACCACTTTGGTATATTCACATTCAAAAAACAAGTGA
Organism: Erythroxylum squamatum; assembly: GCA_025629845.1. Classification (NCBI taxonomy): domain Eukaryota; kingdom Viridiplantae; phylum Streptophyta; class Magnoliopsida; order Malpighiales; family Erythroxylaceae; genus Erythroxylum; species Erythroxylum squamatum. Next base: position 16,716,932 of record JAOTBA010000007.1, read on the forward strand.
TTTCTACTCTCATTGACATGTTTACATAACACACAAAGGGGGTCATAGCTACCAAACCATTAGTCCTTCGTTCTCAATCTATTTTCAATAGCCAACCATAAGAAAAAGCAAATTTCGGACTTAATACCTATTTCCATACCAAATCAGCCCATGGTACCTCTTCATGCAGCTCTCTCCCTATATCGTGTGCTGATTTGGTCGTAATTTCCCACCTTGATTTGCTGCCCAAATTTTGCTTGTTAGTCTCATTTCAAAGTTGCTCACCATTCACATACTGGTCAAGTACTTGGCCAAACCTGCAACTATTTAACCGTGCCCCCTCCAGAACTATCCATGCCACCATTGCTTCCTTAGAGATTTGGTTTCAAAATACTATTAAATTAGTCCGCAACCATAGTGGGCTAAATTCATTACAATTATCAAACCAGAAACTTGTATCCTCTCCATTCCTGACTCTACTTTTAATAATAGGATAAATCAAGTCTCGTAGCTGCAATAAACTTTTAAAATTCTAAGCATGTTCATACCTCGACTGAATTTGACAAAAACTTTGCCCATTAAGACGATAAATTTGTACCCACTTAACCCACATCGCTTCTTTTTCCACAAATAATCTCCATATTCTCTTTATAAGCAAGACCCTTTGCATTTGTGTGATCGAAATAATGCCTAAACCCCCTTGTTTTTTTGGCACTACAATATCGCTCCATTTGACTTTGGCTCCCTTACAATTGTCATGCTTACCAATCCATAAGAAAGATTTCAATATCCTCTCCATTTCGTTTATAACCCTCTTTAGAATTACCACATGTGCAGCCCAATGTACATACATGTTGTTCAACACTGAAACAATAAGAATAACTCTAGCAGTAAGTGATAGGAAACAATTTTGCCAATCATTGATTCGGCCTTTCAATTTTTCCAACAATGGCAAGAAATCAGAAAATCTAGGCTTACCCGAAGTGATAGGTACTCCTAGATACTTGAACGGTGTTTCTTGGAGAGGCAACCCCACCAACCTACTAATCCACTCCTGATTATGAACATCTGAAGACATAAAAATTCCACTCCTTTGTACATTCATCTTCATCCTCGACCACCTAGAAAAATGTTTATCAAATTCATCATCATCGATAGCATATGTGGTTCAGCCTTACACAATAATATCACATCATCGACATACAGTAAATGCGACAATTTCATTTCTCTACATTTATAATGATACTGATATAGCCTATTACACTCCACCATTTCAGTCAATAGTATCCACCATTTTAGTCAATAGTTTTGAAAGTCCTCCATCGCCAAAGTTAATAGGTAAGGGGAGAGAGGGTCCCCTTGCTGAATCCCTCTAGTGATCATAAATGGTTTCGTAGGAATCCCATTGATTAACACACTCATGGAAGTAGTTTGAATACAT
>JAOTBA010000007.1:16751813-16771665 GCA_025629845.1 Erythroxylum squamatum
TTGTAACTTTCGTAACTTTGAATTCACTCGTGTAACTTTTTAAAATCTCTAACTTCTTCAGTCTTCGATTCCGACTCGTATTTATAGCCTTCATCTTAAACTGCTTCTTGATAACTGCTTCTTTCTTCTTTTTTCTTGATCTTTAAAGAAACAGTTATTCAGTTGAGTTCTGTAACTAACTCAGACTAATTAACCATCCAACGTGTTATCGGGTCTTCGTCTTAGTTTCTGCTTCTTCTTCGTCTTACTTTCTATCGTCTCATTTTTGGCTTTGCTTCGTCTTAGTTTCTTGCGTCTTACTTTCTACTTCGTCTTAGTTTTTTGCGTCTTACTTTCCGCTTCCGCTTCGTCTTATTTTCAGCTTCGTCTTAGTTTGACTTTAGCTTCCATCTCATTTTCTCTTCAGCTTTCGTCTCATTTTCTTTCATCTCTGTGCTTCGTCTTAGTTTCTTGCGTCTTACTTTTCGCTTCGTCTTAGTTTCTCCTCCGCGCTTCGTCTTACATTCTGCTTGCGTCTTAGTTTCTTTGCTTCGCAGCTTCGTCTTACTTTCTTCTATTATTATTATTATTTGGTCTTCATCAAAATTATTAATCGTAAAGTTATTTTGACTTAACAATCTCCCCCTTTTTGATGATAACAAATAATCAATCATAGTTGTTATAAAGAAAGTATTATTTATAAGACGATATACACTTGAGAAAAAAATTGTAAGCATTGTCTTCTTCTTTTGTTATGTTCTTCTCTTCTCTTCTCTTTCCTTTCTCCTTTCTTTCCTTTCTTTTCTCCCCTTATCTTATTTCATTTCTTTCTCCTTTCTCCTCCTATTTGTTATTGATCAAAAATATCATGACCTCAGATGTTTCATAACTTCAGAAAACATTTCTCATTTCAGTGCGGAGTGACTTGAGGTCTTGTCGAATATACTCTACTTCCTTATACAAGTCACCCACCGAAGTACGCAAATCATCAACTTTATCTTCAATGTCTTCACCATGCTTCTGCTGTACTACTTCAAAACCAACAGTCGTAGTATATGCATATGAAGATATGACATCTGGTCCAGTAATTGTAAAGGTAGGAGGTTTGACAGATAAGTTCGATTCCGAGAAATCAAAGTCATCAGGGCTAGGTAGTCGTGGGACTTGTCTTCCAAATAGTTGTAGGACATCTCTAATTGAAGGCACAGTACTCAAGGGTCTAATGTGTATAATTAGATGCATAAGAGTCTCTATGTTATAGCTGACATCCCCAATCCTAATGGATCTAAACAGCCCTTCTATAAGTTTTCCAACTACCTGAGAAGATTCTTCAGTGGTTCGACGACCACAATTGCTTCCTGATGCCTTCGAAATGTAATGAGAGACATAAATTCCTCGGTGATGAGCTGCATAACACACCTCATCAATGTTTCTCACTCCAGCTTCGATCTGTTCTTCTGTCAGATCACTTGTTATTCCTTCAAGGTACAGTTTCTTCTTCCCCTTTTCCTTATTGTGAACAATGTAAGGTCTTGGTTGAACGTCAGGCATAATCTTGATCACAGTTTTCTTTGTAGCTGGTAAGATAGTGTACTTCTGCCTTGTCATCTGTGTGGGGTATGGTTTGGTTCTCTCATCCCGCAGAGCACCATACATACTTATCTCTTCATCATTCAATAGATGCATTGTACCACTATTTACCAAGATTGGTTGAAATTGTACCTTGACTGACCTTCTTGGGGTTTCTCTAATGATTATAGAGCTGCTTCTCTTTACAGGTTGAACTTCTTCAATAATCTTTATCCTCAAATCCTCTTTTCTCAAAGGTTGAAAAGGATTGACCTATGCTGGACTGCGTTCAACTGACTTCTTCTTTGATTGAGCAGCAGTAGGAGTGCTCTTCTTCTCACTAGTTTTGCACTTCTTAATTTCTGTAACCAATCTAGGAGTTTGTTGAGGTTGAGGTTTCTTCTTCTCAAACTCCAATTTCCTCTTTATCTGAGTCTCTTTAGCCAATTTTGCTGAATCTTCCTTCAAAATTGAAACTAAAGACTTGGTTGCCTGAGGTGTTTCCTTCTCAGAGTCTCCACCGTGAGTCAACTCTTTTCCTTTCTTTTCCTCTTGCTGACGCAGGGTTCGTACTCTGGGCGACCATTTTGTTTGTTTAGGTATCTTTGAAAGGAGTGTTTCTCCCTTTCTCTTCAAGGTCACTTTCTCCCTATATCGCACCTGGCTTCCTTCTTTATGAGAATTCGCCTTAACCTTTATTGCTTCATCTGACGATTTCTTTTCTCCTTCTACAGGCATTCTCTCAATGGATTGAGATTTTGATCATCTTATGGGAGTTCCTTTTTCATTCAAACTTCGCTTAACAGCGTGCTCCCCCTCAATCGTTGCTATTGTCTTAGAATCTGTTTCTCCTTTTTTCAGATTCTTCAAGCCCATTCTACCAATTGTTGTAGAATTGATGACGCTTTTGATATTCAACTTCATCCTATTTCCTCTCTCCAAAAGAGCTCCAGAATCTCTGAATATTCTTGTCAGCATCATTCTATATGGTAGGGCAGTTGAGTCTTTCTTGGACTTTACCATATAATGAAAAACAAGAAATGGCAGGTCTATGGGTTGGTGATTGAGTAGATGAAATAGACACTGTTTATCTAAAGTTGTCACCAGATTCCTCGATCCTGTTCTTTGTAGAACACAATGCAATAGTAATGAGTGTAGAACCCTAGCTTTCGGCACAAGACTTGAGGCCTTCTTCTCCTTTGGGTTATTACTTCCATATAGTTGTTGATTAATTTGTATCTCCTCCATGCTAGCTTTAGTCATCCATGCTAGCATATCTTCTACTACTTCCACATTCTTCCAGAAGTCATATACTTCATTCATGTAAACTATATCATGAATGTGGAAGAAGTTCCTCCATCCATCTGCTACAATCTCCAGTTCGATATCCATCTGGTCCTTCTTCAAGGACTCGAAATCAACAAGTCTTCCACTAGTCATGGATTGATCCAACTGTTTCTGTAGTCAGTAAAGAACTGAATGCTCAAATGTACTTCTCAAAGAGGCGAAGTTGGTTTCTGAGGTTGAGAGTGAGGGCAAGGAGGGTTTGATATTAGAACAGAGTAATGGAAAATGTTGTTGAGAGTTCTTCAAAAGTCGATGTCATGGTATGTCAAGAGTGTTCTAGAGTAGGTGGTATTCTCAAGGCTTTGAGACGTTTTCCCTCCAAAACTTTCTTATGACAGAAGTTACCAGCTATAACTACTGTTACTGTTACCGTTAACTCCTACGACTTTTTATCTTCTTGAATAAGAGAACCATTTGGGTCATGACGTGTCAGACGGTTGATCACTCAGCATAACCATGTTGAGGTTTCGTCTGATTTCTTTGAATCTTTCTCCACTCAATGGCTTAGTTAAGATGTTTGTCCATTGATAGTTCGTCTCAACAAACTGTAGACTTACGATCTTCCTCTAAACGTAGTCTCGTAGAAAATGATGTCTAACTTCGATATGCTTAACCCTTGAATGTTGTATTGGGTTCTTCGACAGATTGATAGCACTTATGTTGTCACAGAAGATTGGGATCTGATCTTCATGTACTGAGTAATCCTCTAACTGGTACTTAATCTACAATATTTGTGAACAACAACTTGCGGCTGACATATACTCAGCTTCTGCAGTTGATAAAGCAATCGAGCTTTGCCTCTTACTTGACCAGGAAACTAGGTTGTGGCCAAGGAAGTGACATCCTCCACTCGTACTCTTTCTATCAATCCTATCTCCGACATAATCAACATCACAGTAGCCAATTATCCTAAAATCTTTACCTTTCTCATACATTAAGCAAAGATCAGTAGTACCTGATAGATATCTCAAAGATCAAGCTAGAGTCTGTGCCATGACCAGGCAGGAGGCCCAGGACTCTCTGGATGTCGTTGCAGGTGCACTATTTATTTATGCTCACGAAGCATTTGCATTACTAGATCTAGGATCTACGCATTCATTCATCGCACCATATCTAGCATCTAGGCTGTATTATGATAGGGGGCTATTATAGTATAGACTAGAGGTGAGTACACCAATAGGTAGTACTACAGTTATAGGAAAGGTCTGCAAGGTATGCTTGATTCGGATTGATCAAATAGATTTGGAGGTAGATCTGATTATACTACAACTGAGAGAGATATATATTATCTTAGGCATGGATTGGCTCACTACTCATAGGGCTATCATGAACTGCTATACCAAGGAGGTAGTACTAGAATCTCCTAGTCAGCCGAGGACAGTATTAAGAGGAATTAGTCAAGCAGTGTTAGCCAGGATGATATCGTTCATGAGTGCATTGAGGTTGATGCAGGGTAGATGTGAGGCCTATCTGGCCCACGTCATTGATACCCGAACTGAGCTAAATGTGCAAGACATTCCCATGGTTAGGGAATTCCTGGATGTGTTTCCCACCGAGCTACCTAGTTTACCTCCAGATCGAGAAACAGAGTTCACCATTGATCTAGTTCTAGGTGTTGCCCCTGTATCTGTTCCTCCATATAGGATGGAACCTGTGGAACTGAAGGATTTGAAGGCTCAGCTACAGGATTTGTTGGAAAAGGGTTGTATTAGACCTAGTGTATCACCTTGGGGAGCTCCAGTGTTGTTTGTAAAGAAGAAAAATGGGACTTTGAGGTTATGCATTGACTATAGCCAGCTAAATTGGGTGACAGTGAAGAAGAAGTACCCGTTGCCTAGAATTGATGATTGCCTTGATCAGCTGCGGGGAGCTCAGGTATTCACTGAGCTGTATTTGAGATTTGGGTATTATCAGTTGAATATAGCAGAGGCTGATGTGCCTAAAAGTGCATTCAGGAGCAGGTATGGGCACTACGAGTTCTTAGTTATGCTATTTGGGTTAACTAATGCCCTAACAGCATTTATGACCTTGATGAATAAGGTGTTTCAGCCCTACCTAGACCGATTCGTGATTGTATTCATCGATGATATTTTAGTGCATTCCAAAAGCAGAGAAGAGCATGCTGAACAATTGAGAGTCATTTTACAGATTATGAGGGAAAAGCAATTGTATGCCACATTTAGTAAGTGTGAATTTTGGTTGGATCAAGTAGTGTTTCTGGGACATATAGTGATTGGACAAGGCATACAGGTAGATCCAAAGAAGATAGAAGCAGTGATGAATTGGGAAGCTCCGAGGAATGTGTTTCAAATCTGAAGCATCCTAGGATTGGCCGGATATTACTGGAGGTTTTCGAGGGGTTTTCTCTGATCTCGGTCCCTTTAACAAAACTTCTAAGGAAGAATATAGTGTTCAGATGGAATGAGGAATGTCAGAAGAGCTTTGAGGAGTAGAAGCATTGGTTGACTACGGAACTGGTGCTGACTATTCCATCGGGGATCAGAGGATATGTGGTATATAGTGATGCTTCACATCAAGGATTGGGTTTTGTATTGATGCAGTATGGCAAGGTGATTGCCTATGCATCGAGACAATTAAGATCTCACGAGATTAATTATCCGGTACATGATTTAGAGCCAGCTGCAGCTATTTTTGCTCTAAATATTTAGAGACACTACTTGTATGGAGAGACATTCTGGATTTATACAGATCATAAGAGTTTGAGGTATCTGCTGAGTGAGAAGGAGTTGAACTTGAGACAGAGGAGATGGATTGAGTTACTGAAGGACTATGGCTGCATGATTGAGTACCACTCGGGGAAAGCTAATGTGGTGGCTAATGCTTTAAGCAGAAAGTCTAATACCAGCGCAGCTTAGATTCATTTATCGAGGTTACCTAACTAGATTTATTTGAGAGCTCTAAATGTGGAGTTGAATCTGGAGCAGTATGAGGCACTTATTGCTACTTTGAAGTTGAGACCATGCTGCATGATAGAATCAGAAAAGTCCAGGGGAAAGATCCTAATATGGTAAAGCTCATGGAGAAAGTGAAGATGAATCCAGATTCCGAGTTTGAGTTGAGGCATGAGACATTGTGGTTGAAACAGAGGAGCATATGAGGAGGCAATATCCCTACCTGTTTGAACAATCAGGTAAGAATTTCAAGGACGAAATTTATTTTAAGGAGGGGAGAGTTGTAACATCCCATTACCTACGGGGAGGTTAAAATAGTAAATATGAAAGAGTACTGAGAGATTAGAAATGCATTGCATGCTCATGCATTATATGATATACGCATACACGTGAATAGTGAACTTTTGCACATGAAAATAATTGTACATGCATTCATAGATAATTCTGAGTATAATTGAATTATGATGTGATACTATTGAGAATTTGTGAACTTATTGTATCGAAAATTTAATTGGTGAGTGTATTGTTGAATATTACTGGACTAGGAAAAATGCCAATCAGCAAATAAATTGATGTATGAAAATAGAGATAGGAAACCAAATGATATTGGACAATTGTTAAAAATGACTTTGAAAATTTCGGAGATGACTTAGAATTTGTAAGAAGATGATATTGAAAATTTAGGAGATAATTGAAATGAAAGGATAGGAGTTAATTGAACTAGTTCAAATAGAACTAGTTAGTTTGGGGAAATTAGCTAATGTCTTCAGAAGTGGACAAGTGTCCAAGTTTAAAGTTAAGCCTTCTTATTGTTGAAAGACTAAGTACTATTGTCTGCCTTAGTTACCTTCTTCATAGCTATCTTCTTCAAGTTTCTTTCTAATACACAGAGTTTTCCATCAAATATTCACAAAAATTAAACTTTGTTTTTCCTTATCTTCTACCACTCCCACTTTGTTATCTGCTTCTTTTGCCTCAAAGAAAACCTAAACCTACCAACCCCTACAATGGTGTACGTGAATCGCATGAAGTTTAGGGCTTCTTGAGCTTTTATGGATTTTGGAAAAATATTAAGTAAGTATCGTGTAAATTCTTTAGAGTTGTGGTTTTATGAAACAAAAATGGTGATTTATTTTTCATTGCATGATCATAAAGAAAAATGGTCGTTCTTCATGAACACTGTACAAATAGGATGGAAAATCTGGATATAATGTTAATTCATAATTGATGACTATCCTGTGATCAGATAGCGTAGAAATGATTTTGAGTTAGAAAGGAACATAAAAATATGCATGAAAGAGTATAGAGATATGAAAAGTTGATAGAGAAATATATGCTCTGTTTTTTCTTTTCACGGTGTATGTATGTATATACGTGGGTTTTGAGAGTTTTAGAGATGACTAAAAGAATGAATTTGGAGTTGAAGAATAGTTGTACGATGATAGTCTGAGATGAGAAAGATCGCTTAAATTATAGTTAGAGGAGGAAATTTAAGAGAATGTAGAAAATGAAAATATAGGAAAATGACAGTGAAGAAACTTCAGAGAACGGTGAAATGCGTGAATGACTTTTCTTCTGTTTTGATGATTTTGAGAATTTTTGAGTAAACCTGCATATTTTGTTGTACTGTGAATGTGTTGTGAATGAGTTGAATGGAAATGAAGTAGAAAGAGTAGAAATGAATTTGAAGTGTCGGATTTAGTGAAAGAAGACGAGTTAGAGAAGTTGGTTTAGAACAAAAGAAAGAAAAGAGAAAAAAGAGGTAAATATGTGGTCTGAAACTTCCATGATTATACTGTATTGATTTAGGAATATTTTGACAAAATCGTCTTCATGAAATTTTAGATCTTTCTTTTAGCTTTTTATTGATATAAAGTTTGAAATTTTTGGAGTTCTGGATTGAAAGTTATGGAGGCTTGAAGAGAGGGTGCGCGACTAGGAAAGTTGGGATCGTGCTTAAGCACGATCACGACCCCGCTACCATTAGCACGATTGTGACCTTGATGTTTTTCACTGAATGTCGCGATCACGACGAAGCACGATCGTGACTTCACAAGTTGGACAGTCATATGCACGATCGCGACTTTGAAGGTTGAGGGCTAATGCAACATCCTTTGATCTTTTGGCTATATCTCCTTTGTCCGACCTCCAAATGACATGAGAATTGAACCATTGGACTCACAACACACTAATCTACATCTCCAAAAAATATCTTAGCCATCTGAAATCAATTCAGAGCGATCGAGTGAAAAACATGGTACGGGTCTGACTGAGTGTGCTCTCCAACTTTTTTGTCCGTATCTGTCACACCTGTGACTTTTCCTCACACCTGTGAGTCACTCACGCCTATGACTTTTCTCCCTCACACTTGTGAGTGTTAATTGCTAGACTGATCTTTATTTGCCACATCAAGACACTGTGCTCTCTAATAGTTAATCGTGACTTGATTTTGGTCTGTGCACCTGAGAGCAATTGCAAACTGAATAGTCCTGTTTCTTTTGACCATAACTTCTTCTCTAGACATCCAAATGAGATGATTTTTGATTTGGAGTAAACTAGAGACATAGGGCTACAAATCAACTGAAGTATAATTTTAATTCAGTCTCTAAGACTTTCAATTTCTGGATGGAGGTTGAATATGATGTACTGTTTCAGAATGAGAATAGTCCAAAAATATTGGGAGAATAACTTTCAGATGTCTGAACCAAATTGAATGATTTCGGTGGTTTTAGAAACTTAAGAGATAGAAGATCAATTTTCTAGGAGAGAGTATGACCAAATTACTTCATTTTCATTATCTAGATTATCCAGAATAGTAGACCCGAAAGTCAGTTTTTGGGAAAAATCTGAGGTGATTCAATTAGTTATGAATTGTGATTTTAATGATTTCATTGAGGTATAAACCTAAGTACAAATTATACTTAGATGAGTTTTGAGATAGGATTGACTTTGTGATGAGAATAAAAGAGCGATACCTGGGATTGTCATGAACATGCATTGTGCATATTTCATATACATACATGTGCATTTTCAAACACTTATAATTGTGCCAAATTGTGATATGTGTATATTTTGTGATATAGAGGAGCAACTGGAACGTCAACCTCCAGACGTTGTCGGAACTTCCAATCACTAGCTTCGGGAGAGACTTGTGAGTAACCTAGACAGTGTCACTCAATTAATTATTTGATTTTATTATGTTTGAATTATTGAATGAATGTGATTTGATTGTGTTGATTCCGGACAATGAAGGTCCGATGATTGTGATATATGAATGAGATATTGAAGTGCTACTTGAAAGTGAATGCGACGAACTAAATGTTTCATGACATGACTGAGGGACATTTTTTTGCTTTTGGGAACAAGAAGAAATGACTCAAAGGTCGGTCAGCTGAATATGGACAAATTAGATAGATTTTGTGTATTTTCCTCTTTCATATAGCGCAATTTTGTATTAGGATATGATGTTGTATAAGTATGAATGTTGAAAGATACACTATATAACGTCGGTTTTATGAAATGAAATGAGGAAAAGTTAGTTTTAAAATATTGTGACTTTTCTTATGATGTTTATAAGAGAATATAGATAGATGATGCCATGTTAAATGAATGTAGTGATTGATCGTAGCGTGCCATTATTATAGGTTATGTATTGGAATGTCCTCCGGACGTTCCGGTATGTACCCTAAGGTAAGGAGCGCTACACCTCCAATCTATGCAGCCTCCTTAAAGGCCTCTATTATTGCCCTATATTCTACCTATGTTGTATAAAAAGCGATAACTTTTTGTGGAGTGGTCCTCCAACTAATCGCATAACTACTAAAACAAAAAATGTATGCACTAATAGATTTTTTGTTACCTAGGTCTCCACCAAAGTTTGAGACCACAAACCTAACTAACTTGCCTTCAACCCTCCCCATATTCAATACAAACATTTAGTGTACCCTTCAAATACCATAAAATCCACTTGATAGCTTGCTAAGGAGCTTTTTCAAGATTTTCCATATATGTCCTAAACACGCTTACAACATATGCAATATTAGGTCTGTTACACACAAATAACATACATTATGTAACCCACATTATTAGAGTAAGGGACATGAGGCATATATTCTATTTCAGCTTTAGACTTAGGCAAATCTAAAGCTGATAGTCTAAAATGAGCTACTAAAGGTGTGCAAATTTGCTTGGCATCTATTATATTAAATCGTTCTCACCTTTTTCACGTAATTCTCCTAAGACAAATACAAATACAACTTCTTCTCTTCTCAATTACTTATGATTTTCATGCCAAGCATTTTTTGTTGTAGCTCCTAAATCTTTCATTTCTAACTCACTCCTCAACATCTCCTTCACCCTATCAACATCTCTCTTATCATTTGCCACCAATAACATATCACTAACATATAGCGAAAGATAGATCAACAAGCCATTTTTACATTTTCTTAAGAATTATTAAACCTTAAATACCATTGGTGAGGTGATTGTTTCAAACCATACAAGGATTATTTAAGCAGATAAACATGATCCTCTTTCCCTTCGACCATAAACATATTGGGTTGATGCTTGTAGATTTCCTTCTTAAGCTAATCATATAAGAAATTTTTTTAACGTCAAGCTAGTCAAGCTCCAAGTTATGTATTGTAACAAAAGCCAAAAGAGTGCAAATAAATGTGTGTCTAACAATAGGTGAGAAGATATCATTATATCAACCCCAAGAATTTGAGTGAATATACAGTCAACCACACATGCTTTCCATCTTAGCTTTTCAACCTTTGAAGTTCCCTCCTTGAACTTGTATACCCATTTACAATCAATAATCCTTTTGTTTATAGGTGGTCTTATAGGTTCCTAAGTCTAAATTTTGTGAAGAGAATCCATTTCCTCTTTTATAGCAGTAAGACAATTGGAAGAATCCTTGCAAGTTATGCTTTCATTATAAGAATATAGTTCATATTCCTTCACTGTTTCTACAACATTCAATGCATAGGATGCCATCTCCTCAAAGCCATATCTAACTAGAGACTTAATTACTCCTGTGGTCTTGTATTAAGCTATAAGATGGTGCTTCACATGTTGTCCAATCTCCTCCTCCTTTGGGGTGTATGTAGAAGGAGTATTTAACTTTGACATCGATAGCATTATCATTATCCAAGTCAAACTCCACCTGAATTGAATCATCTTTTTTTTTCTTTTTCCATTTTATTTAATAACTCTAAGAAACACTCTTTATTATAAATAAAAAATATCCATTGAAAGTAATACCACTACGTAAAAGAAAATTATATGCAACTGGGTCATATAATTTGAAACCCTTTACCCCAACTGTATAGCCAAGAAAGATACACTCTTATCCCTTAGTTCTAACATCCTATTGTTCACATAAACATATACAGGACACCCAACCATCCTCAGATTTAAATAATCTATGGGCTTATGTGACCACATCTCCTCTGGTGTCTTCAAACTAGTGGAACTGTATAGTGACCAATTGATAATATAATGAACAATCACATCCCAAAACTCATTGCCTAAACTAGCTTGTGACAGTATGCAATGAGCCTTTTCTATAAAGGTCATGTTCATCCTCTCGGTGACCTATACTGTTGTGGTATTCTAACACAGGTTCTGTGTCTTTCTATACCCTCATCCATGAAAAGTTGGTGATTTACTTTTCACAGAATTCAAGGCCATTTTCTATCCTTAATCTCTTCACCTACTTATTGATCTGCTTCTTTATCAAAGTTTCCATCTTTTAAAGTGCACAAGGACATCATTTTTATGTTTCAAGAAATAAGCCTATACGTTACTTGAATAATCATCAATGAAAGTCAACAAACTTTGAGATCTACCCTTGAATACTTTCCTTGATGGCCCCAAAAAATCATAGTGAATATAATCAAGAGTACCTTTTGTTTTGTGGATGCCTGTGCTAAAACTAACCCTCTTTTATTTCCCAAAGATGCAGTGCTCACAAAAATCTAACAACCCAGTACTCAGCCCATCTAATAAACCTCTCTTTAAAGGTTTTATAACTCCCTTGATGCTTATATGTCCTATTGTCAACTGCCATAACCTAGTGACCTCTAAATCTAACATTTAAGATTTTGCAGCACTAGCATTCCCTACAATTATTCAATCCAAGAGCTTATACAATGTCTCCACTTTCTTTCCCTTCATTGTAGCAAAAGCTCCCTTGGTGACCTTGAGAACTCCTTATTTAATGGAGAAATGGTACACATTATTTTCCAAAGTACCCAGCAATATCAAGTTCCTTTTTATATCAGGAATGTGACTAACATTGGTCAATGTTATCATCACACCATCATGCATCTTGATTTTCACTGCCCTAATTCCAATAAACTTGTAAGCATCATCGTTGCCTATCAAGATAACTCCACCTCTGATTGATTCATAAGTGGAGAATTGGTCTTTGTTAGGACAGATATGATAAGAGCACCTAGAGTCCAAATTCCATTTATCATGAATTTTAGAACTAACTACACACATAGTGAGAACATCTCCATCAATGTCATCCTGAACCAAGCTAGCTTCAACCTGGTTTTGTTTAGTTGAATGATATTTATTTTTCTTCTTCTTCTCTAGAGATTATTTTCTAATGTGACCCTTATTATGGTACCAATGACATGGCATGTTTTTCTACCTTGATTTGGACCTTTTTTGAGAATTTTTACCTGTTCTTTCCTCCAATCTATCCCTTGTTGCTACCAATCCATTACTTATTAAACTCTTTGAACTTAGTAGTTAATCGTTTTCCAATAACGTCCCATTGCAATAAGGCATTTTTTCACATCCTTAAGAGAGATTTCATCTTGTCTCTATACAACATAATTTCTTGAAAATGTTTATATTTGTTGGGTAAGGAGAACAATAAAGTTATGACAAGATCATCGTTATCTAGTTTAACATCTATGTTTTATAGGTCCATTACAATAGAGTCAAACTCATCCAAATAAGGTTTCAAAGACTTACCCTCCTCTAATTTGAGATTGTGTAGTCGACTCTTCAATAAGAGATGATTGGTAACACTCTTGGTCATATAAAGTGACTCAAGTTTTAGTTAAATGCCAGCAGTTATCTGCTCTTTTGCCACTTCCCTCAAAACATCATTCAAGAGACATAGTTCTATGGTAGATAATACCTTTAATTCTTTAAACTGCTCATTGTTCATAATGGATGGTTTCTTCTCCTTCCTGTTAAATTCCTTCTCTAGGCCATTCTGGATCAAGATGGCCTCATCTTCAATTTCCACAACCTAAAATTTAAATTTCGATCAAACTTCTCAATGTCAATTTTGTTTAGCGTCATGATCACAAATCTCTAAACCCTAAGAGCTCTTATACCAGTTTTTTATGGATAACTTAAATTTGTTTTGTTTGTTAGGATCAATTAATATGAGATTCAAAAAAGTAAAAATACAATGATTTTTTATCTGGAAAACTCCTTTTGTGTAAAGGATAAAAACCAATGTTTTAAAAATCGGATAGAACACCAAACTTGTTAAGAAAAGGTTTAAGGTCCAACTGGTATTAAACCACTATAAAACCGATATATAATAAATAAGAAGTAAAAATTATAAGAATAAGTAAAAAATAGTATGAAATAAAATAATTTATTGAAATAAAAATGCACTAAAAATGCATATTAATATATAATAAATTTATAATAAATCTAATAATTTAAATTAAGATTGAATCTAACATAAAATTTAAAACAAAAATAAAAATAAAAATACGAATTGTATTTCTATATTATCATTATTTAAAGACAGACAAAAGTTTAAGTATATTTAAAGAAAGTCAAAGGAAAGGACTCTAACTTTTTTCTAACTTCTTTTTAACGTCCTTTAAGCATAGATCTTTATAGTTTAAATATTATTTTTAACAAATTGTTAAATTATCTTAAGAAAATTTACTTATATATACTAATTAATAATTCAATTTATTAAAAAATTCATAATAAAAATATTAGGTAGTTTTTAATAGTAATAATTTAAAACATTTCAATGAAAGTATAAAGAGATAAGTAAAGAATCTAAAATTTTGACAAATATAATTTATTAGTAAAATTAAACAAATTTAATATTTTTAAGGATAATAATAACTGATTTTTAAAAACAATAATTAAAATTTTTAATTAAAATATAAAGAGATAATGAAAGAATAAACATTTTGAAAAGTATAATTTGTTAGTTAGATTGTGTGAGAGACTTAAAAAAATAAATTCATTGAAAACTAAAAAAATATATGACGAGACTTCTAAAGCTAACAAAGAATCAAAGAAAGAAGTGTATCTTGTCTTGGGAAAGAGGAAGCTTCTGAATTGCCTAATTAATAATGGGCAGATTCTCAAGAAAAAGCAATAAATATTAACATTTATTTTCTCTTTTTTCTTGTTTTTTTTTCCAAAATTTTGGTTCTCCATTGTTCAAGAAAACCAATCAATTTTTTTCAAAAAATTAGTCGATTTTCCTCATAAAGTGTTATAAACACAATTCGAACCAAAAATCAAGTTAATTTGTATTTATTTTGGTCGAACCGGCTGGTCTGGTCTGGTTTTTAAATCTTTAATAAAAGCCATTAACCTAATGAGAAGCCAACCCACTATTAACTATTAAACAAACAAACATTACAAGTGTTTATATATGATACAAAAGGGAGCCAGGTAACCGTTTTACACCCAAACCTAGTAAACATTCTATTCTAAACTTATTCTAGCCTTGTAAAAGTCAAATAAATATGAACACATCATCAATCCATCAAATAAATACCAAGAGGTAAAGTCAAATGTACGTTACCAGTTAACATTTTCTAATCAATTCAAGAGGTATATAAAGAAAAATGAATAGATAGACAATTGACTATTTACAATCACCTCAAGAAATAAGCGTTGTAGAGAGGAAAGATATAACCTTTATAAAAATGATTGACAACGCATAGAGATTTACATATCTGTTATTGGGATGATACATTACTAGAAACCATATATTTGTTTAATTGAGTGCCTATAAAATCAGTCACTAATATATTTTATAAGTTATGGATAGGTAAGAAGCCTAATTTATTGCATTTGAAACATTAGGGATGACTACCTATATCTATGATCTCTCACATTAGTATAAGAAATTAGGTCCTAGAGGAAAGAATAGTATCTTCATAAGATATTTTAAATGCAGAACCCCATTCTTGCAAGACATGTAACCGACATCCTAGGTGATATCTGAGTATGTACTCCGTAAGGGTGGCATACTAGAGCAATCATTAGTCAACATTCATTATAAAATCTTTATTTCTTTAAAACAATGTACACGTATGCGGAACTCATTAATCAAATCGGGTTCACTTTATTTAAAAACATTTTCATTCACAAGTGTTACAATTATTACAAACATTAGTATTCAATAGCCACTTGGGCCCATTTCAGATACAAAACACTTGCAATCATAATGTCATTTCATTACCAAATCATTCACATACACTTTGTACAATTCTTACAGAACATAATTGAAAAACAAAATCACTGAAGACATATGCAGGTGTAAAGTGATCCTGACCTTTAATCCATATCTGATCTCAGTGGTTAAACTCCATTTAGCCTAACTGAATAATTCCTCGAAACCTGAAAGGCCACGTTGCAATTTTTATGAGTTTTGTAAACTTAATGAGTGAACCATTATTGATGATTTCACCCTGGTCAAATACACAAAATCACATATTTCACATGTATTCATTCAGATCATGAATAATCCAAATACTCACATTATCATGGCACATCATGTAATCATCGCGAATCAGAAAAGATATATATAGATATAGACGCATATGAGACTCCAGATTCATTATTATTGTTGTGACCGATGCCTTTCACATACGGATACAAATATTGGCCCATTGGGCTCATTAAAAATAGAATCACGGAGCATAGCTCTACTTGCAGAAACAGAAATCACGGAGCAAAGTTTTACGTGCAATCGCTTTCATACTAGCTATTCTGGTCACAACGCTTTTATCTGAGCAGGTATTTTATGAAATGCACCAAATATAGAATATGCCATGTATAACAGTCACATATGATGCACAGTTAGAATCTCATAGTCATCGGAACTAAGTCTGGCACTCAACTTTCGTTGAGAATACTCATATCATTTAGAATTTCAAAGCAATTAGAACACCTCCACTACATTCCCAAATATTAAACTCCTCGGACCTTAAGTCCGGAATACATAAACAAGTCATAATCAATTAATAATTGGAAGTTAAACAAATTCAATCAATCTTAGGAAAATCATCTAGGTTGACTCACAGTATGCTCCAATATGCTATTGCCTAGATAGTCCAGCAATGTCTGACTGGCTTCCAATGTGCTCCTTTGTATCATACAAAACACATTTACATATATCACACTTTTGCACAATTGTATAAGTATTCCTTTATGCACATCTATATATAGAAAATATGCACAATGCATGTTCAATGACAATCCCGGGTATCTTATTGTGATCCTTATCACCATATCATTCATATATCAAAACTCTTATAATTATCATTGTACTTAGGGTTTGGACCATAATAAAACAATGTGAAACTAATTTCGTAATCCAATTGATCATTTCAGATTTTTCTAATAACATACTTTCGGGTTAACTTTGCATGATTATTCTCACTAGGAAACCGAAGTAATTTGATAACACTCCCTTTTGGAAAATTGTTCTCCCATGTCCTAAATTTCCAATGATACCAAGATCATGCGATTTGGATCATTATTCTATGGGTTATGCTCAAAATACTACAGACTGAGTTCATTTAAAATTTTGGCTTGGACATGATCATACATTCAAGTTGTACAACTCATATCTCTCAATTACAATATCCAAAAATGACAAAATTTATAGCAATGGAAAGCTAAGAGAATAAGCTACAACTTTTTTGAAGACAATTTTGTCTGATTCAGCATACATCAATACAGTTTATTTGATAACAATAGGATATGATTTCTATCACTGGTGTGCTACGGCCTAAGCCAAGACTCACTTTCAAGCTAAATTTCAGGACCCTTAACGATAGAATTCAAATTCAATCTCTTCTTAACACTTGTAGCCAAATATCTCTAGTTTAATTTAAATCAAGTATAATCTCATTTGAATAACTACAGATCAATATATAACCAAAATACTGAAGCATGATAAGTGAAATCATTCTTGTTAACAATATTCCCGCACACTCACCAGTTTCATCCTAATTCATCATCATCAATTCTCTATCATAACATGCTATAGACACTGATCATTTACTTACATGTTTAACTCCAATTCTAGCTCAGAATATCAAGCTCATTCAGCTCTCCAAGCAAGCAAAAATGTCACACATTCAAGGTAAAACTTAGTTAGATTTCAGCTAGGTTTAGTAAGGCAACTTCAAGCTGATCTTTTACTTAACTTTGTAAGGCTAAAACATGGATTATTTGTGCAACAAGTAGGCATAACCATAAGAAAACTCAGGGAGGTGAAGGAACAGAGTTTCGGTGGTGTGTGTGAGAGAAGAAAGAATGAGAAAGGGCTGAACCAAGTTTGCTCCTGCTGAATGTTACACCTAAGGTGTTAGGTGTCATCTAATGGAATGGCCATATGTCTAAAGGCATGTTCAACATGTATCAAGTATATATGCTGCCATATGTCACCATTAAAGATAGGTCACATGTCATGTATTACGTCTGCCACTTGTCCATTAATCAACTATGCCATTTGTCATCAACTTACCAACCTATTTGTCACACAATGATCAATGCAAAATGTCACTCAATTATAGGCTAAATCATCCAAAATTTTCATGTATCAGTTTATCTTATCACTTGGCATTTTTCCTAACCTAAATGTACACCTTAATCCCTTAATTTTTCGATTATACCAATTAATTCCAAATTTACTACTTGTTATCAATCAAACCAAAATGCAAGGCATAAACATTTCACAATTTACATCATGAACATTTTAAAATTTTCATACCTCTGAATGAATCAATTGAGTTCATATGATATCTTTGTAATGTGTACAAAATAATAATTTATGTGTGTGTATGTTAATGATATGTAATTCATTAATTCTAATAATAAGCTAAAGTTCTAATCCTCAATATGAAAACGGGTTATTACAACTAGCTTAGTTGAAAGCTAAGCCTACCTTGAAATAAGAAATTTGTGATGCCCAGAAAGTTGATGATAAGTTACAACAACTTGTTGTGGCGACTCGAGAAGGCAAACAACTTGACTTCTTTGTGAAAGGAGATGGTGATCTATATTACAAAGATCGATTGTATGTGCCAACTAATGATGAATTGAAGAGAAAGTTATTATTTGAGGCCCATAATACTATCTTTGCAATGCATCCTAGTGGAAATAAAATGTATCAAGTTCTGAAGTAGCATTACTGGTGGTCAAGTTTGAAAAGTGATGTTGTAGATTATGTATCCAAATGTTTGACATGTCAGCAAGTTAAAGCTGAGCACTAGGTTTCATCTAGTTTGTCACATCTTATTTTGATTCCTCAATGGAAATGAGATAACATTACCATGGATTTTATCACTGGGCTCCCTCTCACTTAGAGGAAGCATGACGTTGTATGGGTGATTATAGATAAGTTCACTAAGTTTGCTCACTTTCTGCCTATTTGTCCTAATTTTCCTTGGATAGGCTTATAGATTATATGTAAATGAGATAGTAAGGTTGCATGGGATACCAATATCTATTATTTCTAATCATGATCCTCAATGTACTTCGAGATTCTGAAAAATTCTGTAAAAGGCTTTAGGTACTCAAGTCAAGTTTAGTACCGCTTTCCATCCCCAAACAGATGGACAATTTGAACTAGTTATCTAGATACTAGAAGATATGCTTTGGGGTTATGTGTTAGAATTCTTGGGAAGTTGGGATAATTATCTTGTGCTGATGAAGTTTGCTTACAATAACAGTTATCAGACTAGCATTGTCATAGCGCATATGAAGCTCTATATGGTAGGAAGTGTAGAACTCCGGTGTGTTGGATAGAATTAAGTGAAAAAAAGATGTTTGGGCCTGATATTGTGAAAGATACTGAAGAAAAAGTTCAAGTTATCCAACAAAGGTTGAAAGTTGCCAGTGATAGGCAGAAGTCCTATGCTGTCTTAAAAAGAAGAGATATTAAGTATCAGGTAGGAGATAAGGTATTCTTAAAAGTATCACCATGGAAACACATACTTTGGTTTGGAAAGAAAGGTAAGCTAAGTCTATGATACATCGGTCCTTATGAGATTCTTAAGAGAGTAGGACCAGTAGTATGTCGGTTAGCTCTTCCTGAAGAGTTGGCCAAGTTACATGATGTGTTTCATGTTTTGAAGTTGAGAAGATATAGGTCAGATGATATACATAAGATTCCTATGCAAGATATTCAAGTACAACTGGATTTGACTTATGAAGAAGGGCCTGTGTCTATTTTATCCAAAGAAGTCCGACAACTCAGGAACAAGCAGATACCTTTGGTGAAAGTACTCTGGCAACACCATGGACTCGAGGAAGCAACATGGGAACCAAAAGAGACCATGAGGGCTCAGTATCCTCAACTATTTTGATCAGGTATGAATTTCAATGATGAAATTCTTTTAAAAGGGAGAGAATTGTAAGGCCCCAAATTGTACCCTAGTTGAAATGTTACATGTTCATAAAAGTACATGTGTTATAGGTGTTAAAATTATGCTATGATTTGAATGTGAATTTCATATGTCTAGAATTTTTGTCTAATGGATTATACTTAGTGATTTGGAATTAATAGCCACCAAATTGAGGTATTAAAATGTACATTTGGACTAGGAAAATTGTCAAGTAGCAAGTCATGTTCGTACATAAAAATTAGAATGACTAAGCCTATGAGTTAGTGACATTTGGCATGGCTAATGCATTGACATTTGTCAGCTTTGGTTGAGTGACAAGTGGCCTAATTGAGTTGTGGCATTTGGAAACATGATAAGAAGACAAGTGGCTTACTCCTATGTTTGCCA
>JAOTBA010000007.1:16771765-16783526 GCA_025629845.1 Erythroxylum squamatum
TATAACCTCCCTAGTACATTCTGTTATAACTAACTAGCCACATCAGCTGCTAACTAATTCCTTCTGGCATGGTTCTCCCTCTCTCTCCCGACGATCCTAACATATGCCAACCCATCTTGTCAATTATGAAATACTATTTTGACAATGTACATTGAAAAGTGTTTACAGACCAGGAAAGCTTATTGTGTTATTCTCAACAACAATCAAATGATAATGCCTATCATCAGGCCATTATTTTCCTTTTATGTGTGTGTGTGTGTGTGTGTGTGTGTGGAGAGAGAGATAGAGAGTAGTCACAGGACCAAAAAGCTAGCTAGGAAGCAAAAGGAAGCCAAACCATTCTCCGCCTTCTCCACATGTGTGTCCATAGATTCAGCAGTTCATTTGTGCGTAACGGCTTCACAAGATAGTCTGCAGCTCCCAACCTCAGGCACTTGACGACAATTGAAACCTCATCCTGCACCGACATCACTTATCAAAGGGAAAAGCATGTCAATAACGAGCTGGAAAAATATTTAACAACAAACAAGATCATAAGCAAATTTAACAAAATAAGCTTACTGATAACAGGAATGCGACGCAGTTCTTTATCCTGTGCTATGTACTTCAACATTTTCATGCCTTTCGTCATTGGAAGGTCAACTTCAGCAAGTATTATATCAATATCGGTTCCCTCAGCATTCAGCACATCAATTACCTGCCTAGCTGATCTCACTGACGTAACTGTGTATCCAAGGCACACAGGATCATTAGGAAATAGTAAAGCAAGCATGTCAAACTTCTAAGATATAAAGTATCTTCAATGGATGTGGCACATGGGAACCAAATACAGAAAAATAATCCCTGATCATATAAGTAATCTTATCGGTATGTTCAACCAAATAGGTTTTGTGAAATTTTTGCACACAAACAAGTTCACTTGTTCAGTGACATGAAAATCAACAAAAGTGAATTGTCAAACTCCAAAAGCATCAGTAAGATTAACCAGAAGCTCAAACAAATTAAAAATAGAATCCAACTTAATAGAATAAAAATAGCAACAACGTGGATAATCTTGACCAAATTGAAATAACTCAAACTTCTTTGAAAAAACTCAATGTAAACCTAGTATCTCTTTTTTTATTCATTCAAGTATCCTCCTCCTCCATTTTTAAGCTACTTGACGTGCCTATATCACGGCATTATACTCTTTCTCCTCAATTTTGTATGTTCGTACAGTAGTCAAACACAAAAGATGAATCTTAAAAGCATTGATACAGCTTCACAATATACATAACTTCGTTCACTTTAAGTCGATCAAGCCTCAGAATCGTTACAGTAAGTGAATATATGAAAATAGAAGACTATGTCCCCAAATCTCGATGTTCCCCATCAACTGGAAGTGGGACCTAGTTCTGTTTTAACTAACCAAACTGAGTTTACAGTCTCTAAGGGTGAATCTAACAGAACATTTGAGACTTTCCCTCCTTTTGAAAGGTCATGGCATCCACATCATTCTCTGATGACAAGCTTGTATATTTTCTGGCGAAAATATATGTTCATGGCTTCATGCTCAACTTTCTCAAAAACACGTCAAAAGCATCCAATTTCTAGTCCATATCAGATCATCCACTATGGTCATAAAAATTTTAAGATGATCCCAAGTAATATAAAAACTGATTGAGCTCTTGTAAACATACTTAATACCGCTCAGTCTCATGACAAAAATAAAACTTCCAAAAGTAATTTGTAAACTTCAACAGAGAGAAGAAGAAATATAGAGTTAAAATAAAATGGAAAATCATCATATACATTCAGTAAATTTAGATTGAAAAATTAGCAAACTAGATGAAAATATACCCTGATAAGAGCAGTTCAAAAGGAGAGTGAAAACGTCCTCAGAGCTCTTGGAATCATTATCGCACAGCAAAATCCTCACTTTGCTTCTGTCAATGAACCCATCTCCACTTATACCGTTACTTCGACCTGTTTCCTTGTTTAAATTGATCTCCTTCCCCTCCATTTCCCACACAAAACCATAAAAAGAACACAACTTTTTCACTCCCACGCCAAACCAAGATAATACTAGAGGACTTCCATGAATAAACCAACCCACTTCAAGTTGTACACAGATTATTATTAGGATATGAATCGGACTCTCTATGTAAAGTTTCCATTTTTAGCAGACGAAGCAAAATAAATAAATCTGAAGTCAGTACAACGGACGCTCCAGATCGAGGGGAAGGAAATCCAACGGCAGCATTTGGACGAAATTCCCAAACCTCTCTTCCGCCGGAAACCACCCAAAACGGAAAAATTCGAGAATTTATTGCTCTCTGCTTAACTTAGCTCTCTACTTCTTATCTAATCTATTGAGCTCAAGCTGTTGACTCTTGCTTTCTCTCTCTCTCTGAACTTTTTGTAATAAAAAATTAGAAACTACGGATACTGAATGTGTCTAACGTACGCTTCGAGAGAGAGGTGGGGAGGGTGGGTGAAACGGAGGGCAATGACTGGGTGATAGCAAGACAATGCGCATAGCGGCGTAGGTTAGTGAAATGGAAGACGTGGCAGAGTGGGCTAGGTTAGACTAGACATATGAAAGTGAAAAGTGCTGCCTTATTAGGATAGTTTTTTTTTTTTTTGGTCGAATTATTAGGATAGTTTAGTAGAGAATAGAGATAGAGAAACGGCCACGTCATGCATAAAAATCTCTTTCTTCTATCTCTCCACCTATGAGACTGGCTGACCAATTATTTTGCCGGTGCAGGTTCTACCTCCCACCAATGACCAATCACAAGCCTCCGCCTTTCCATATTTAATATCCTCAGGGTGACCCTACCTTTTGAACGGTATGATTTTCGTGTCCAACACCATCGATGGTTGTTGTAAAACGAACAATCGCTCTCCGTGCCCACGTGTTTCTGCCAATGTATCCGTGAGGCCCGTCAGGATTACGGGGTTCGACCCGTCTATTAAAATATAATCAGTTGTTACCAAAATATATATATATATATATAATCAGTTGATTTACTTTTAAATTATTAATTTAATAAATAATTTGTTTAAATTTTAAATTTAATTTAAAAAACCTACTTCGATGCATTGCTTGGCACTGCAGAAGTGAAACGATGTAGCGCACTCACGACACAACGTGTCCTTTCTGGGACCGAAAAGGCAATAACTACTAATTAGGTCGCACAAGCGGATTGACAATGACCGGCACGACAAAACTATATGCACATCCAGATCAGATCCAGTAGAAGAAGACACAAATGTACCATTTGCCAAAAGTTGAAAGAAGACAAATACTAATATCGAATGTTAAATCCTTTAAAATATAATCCATAGGGTGCAGACAACTAATGAGTAAGCTTAAAATAGAGGATGAGTAGTATCGCTAAAACAAGGGCTGCAACCAAAGAGCTAATTATCCATTTGTTTCTGTTCATCCTTCTCGACATAGCTGATAGTAGTTTCTTGCTCCTCACAATATTGTCATCCACCCCATGGAGCTGCACAATTGTTATGAACAACGTGTCAGCTCAGTA
This sequence comes from Erythroxylum squamatum, assembly GCA_025629845.1. NCBI lineage: Eukaryota > Viridiplantae > Streptophyta > Magnoliopsida > Malpighiales > Erythroxylaceae > Erythroxylum > Erythroxylum squamatum. Next base: position 16,775,296 of record JAOTBA010000007.1, read on the forward strand.
CAGGAGACCGAGCTTTAAAAATAAAACATACAAGCCTTTGTTACAGAGACTTTGTGTCTGTGAATTTATGACGGACTAGAAGGCATACCGTGCTGTGAGCATGTAAAAGAGAATGGCGCTGTTGATGCAAATCTTGGAGGATTGAGACACCAAGTTCTTCTGTTTCCAACATTGTTCTTCTACTTTCCTTTAATCTATCAGTAGATTGATTTAACCTCTCTGTCGACATCAACAGCCTTCCTCTTTGATCACCAGAAACCTAAGCGTGTGCAATTATAGTCGAAAACTCGCAATTTGTTTGGTTATGAAAGAACAGAATCATATCAATCATGGCAAACATACCGTCATTCCATCAACCTTTCCCGACCGCAACAACTCATCTCGTGCAGCTTGAATCACATTGATTGAAGAGATTCTTTTGACTTCATTCTTCAAATTGTTAAGATCAGCCTTGTATTCCCTCAACTTGGCAAGAAGCATGGCCTTTACAGTTGGTTGCAAACTCCGTGCCTCAAGGTCCATTTTGCTAACCTGGAGAGATCAAAGGCATTATTCAAAACCCAAAGAAACCATCGACAATACAACGTAACTATCAATAGATTGATTGATTACCAAGGTATCGGCATCATCAATCCCCTCTTTAATTTCAGCAAGTTTCTGCTTCTTTTGCTCTGCAAATCAAATCAAATCAAATCAAAAGGAGACGTTTAAAAAAAAACAAAAGTTCCAAGAATTACATAACACTTCACACCTCTGGCAATCAAAATACAAGAACATAATTTATAAGCTAAAAAAGAGTTCCTAATTCGTTAACCTCCATCGAGGACGCTTGCCGAAGTGCATTCCCTCGACAAATTGGCTGAAATCTCGCAATATTGACGCTCGTATCCTTCAAACACCTCACTCATTGTTCTCTATATATCAAAATATAAACGCAAATTATATTCAATTTTTTAGGAAAAAATAAAAACGAATCAGACGCATGCAAAATATAACCTACATTTTCCTTACAGGTACGTATTGACACACCAACCCTTTCCCATAGTTTTGGAACTTATGATCTAAACGTAACTAAAATTATCATTAGCGGAGTGTTTTCAAACGCGGACCTGAAAGCTGCCGTGATGGTTGAATCTCTGAAGGTTGTCGCCTCGGATAACGATCGAAGAGGAGAGAATTGGAAATCCCACGGCTCCGTCGGAAATTAATTATATTTTGGTAGCTAGGTCAAATGCTTGCATGAAAATGCCACGAAACTTTCGATTTTCCAAGACTGCCCATTTTCTGTTATCAGAATACCCATGATTTACGGTTACAACTCTCCCGTGCTTCTGTGCATCTATAATATATTTATACACACACATGCGTGTGTATTTAGTTTTTGTATTATACATACGCCACATGTTTGATGAAAGTGTTCAAAGAAACGTGGAATTGTTTATTGAAATCAAGGTGCTCAAGTAATTCATTTGTTGCCAAAGAACATACCTAAGCATACTTTATACTCATTTCATTGCACGTCTCGAAATAAACTACCCGCGAGCTTCACGAGATTTGTAGACTTAATCCAAGCTCGAGGGGTAGCTTTAGCCTAGATGTCTGGGGTTGAGTCTCAATCGATCACTGATTAACTAATTGTTGAATTGTTGGGAAATTAACCGTGATTCAATCATAGGGATAGCACAAAATAAAATTTTATAATTTTTTGACCGAATTTAAATACTTGAAGAACTTTAAAATATGATTCATGAAAATAATCGAATAGTACATGTTTTGAATTTTTGTTGAAATATTTTTACGAGATGTTAACCAAAAGTTGTCAAGTGTCTAGCCTTAACGATATTTATACAGCACATAAAAAGAATTCAACGTTTGAGAGGAATAAACATGATTGTTCTTCCCTTTATGCTTATTTCATATTTATTAAAAAACATCGGGATATTAAAATTACAAATTTTAATTATGATTAAAGCCAAACTTTGGTTATAATTTAATTTAATTTAATAAAATCAAATACTTATATTTAATCCATGAAGTTTTTCAAACTAAACTGCATAATTAAATACAATTTAATTTAAACTGATTTTTCTCTTTTTAACTGCTCTTCATGGGTGACTTATTAGGATTCTAATATGTTGACAATGATTATAAATTTTAATTTTGATTCATTATTAAAATTAAACAAATTAAAACTCTTTTTAATTTATCGTTAATTTTAATTAAATAATTTATAATTATATATCAAAATTGACGTATAACAATATGTCATGATTAGACTCAATTTGTCCATACATGGTTATGATGTATCATTTTATATTTTCATCCAATATTTCAATTGGATATAGTGTATGGTATAATATCTACTCTTATAACTTCAATCATGTTCTTTCTTACTAATTAGTAATTCATTTATAATTGATATTTTAAAACAGTTTTTCAAATGTCAATTCACTTTGACCAGAGAATCTATTAAATTACTACTAATCAGTAATAATGGAACATTCTCTCTAATTACTTTAGATTGATAAATCTTTTTTGATTTCTTTATCTATTTCCGTATGATTCATATTGTATCCAAGTACTAACAATTAAGCTACCTTAAATACAAGATGTTATAAATAGCATCAAAGCATATTAATTTTGACATGAGATATTTAGGAAATCTCAAGTCTAAGGATTAGTTACATAACCATCAGAATAAGAAAATCCACACATGCAAAAGTAATTCCATTTTGGATCCTCACAATCGGGTTAGTTCAATGAACTTATTCTCTAATAAGTACTCATGTATTTATTTAATTATCTCTACGTTTTAATTTATGAAAGCAAATAGTTTCTTAAAAAAACATAATGTGTGCTAGTTTTACTGTTTCATCAATATCTCGTCTTGATGAAACTACAACTAGGAATAATTTAAGAATAATATATAAATACAAACTAAATTTCATAATTATGATTTCATAATAATTTTAATTATACAATAATTATTTCAAGTATTTTAACTTTAGTATTAAAAGATCAAATATAATCAGCAAAATACATATAGATAAAGAATGCCTTTATTAATTAAAATAATAATCTCATAAAATTACAACTAATCGATTGGCTACAAAGGCATAAACTAACAATCTCCTACCTGTACTAAAGTCAATCACCTATGTATCTAATATTATATCCAACTATTTGTCAATCATGTCTCTTTTAAGGCAATCGATTAACGAGAGGATCTGTAAGATTATCTTCAGCTGGAACTCACTATAATGTTATTTCTCCATAATCAAATGAATATTTCTAAATACATGTTTAGACTGTTGATTAGACCTTGGTTCCTTTGCATGTGTAATAGCATAATTGTTGTCAGAGTACAATACTATTGGCTTAAGAATTCTAAGAACTACTTAAAGTTTGGTGATCAATTTCTTGATATAAATATCTTCCTTTGTCGCCTATGACACTAAAATTTACTATGCCGCAATTGTAAAATCTGTAATGATTGATTATTTGGAGCTCTTCTAACTTATAACACTACCATTCAAAGTGAAAATGGACCTTGAATGTGATATGTTATCATCTGGATCAAAGTGAAAACTAACATCTAAAACTACTTAATTGTCAACTCAGCTCCTATTCAAGTACTTTAAGATACTTTTCACAGTTGTTCAATAACCATCGTTAAGATTGTAGTAAAAACATAGCATAAGTATAGAGAATTGATTAAATGTAGCTTCATCTTGTTATTATCTTGTAAGGGTTTTAAATCTTGTTATTTACAAAGGGTATTTAGTATAATGGAGGCCATGAAAGCTAGATAATAGGTACCTAATTCATGGGTATCTGCTTTTGTAAATTTGTATTTTTATCCATTCAATATTAATTCATTATTTATCATTAAAAAATTACAAACATCTAGTCTAGTATATAGCATTTCATATATGATTGATCCAATTACCAAAGTGTATAGAACATAATTATCTTTCTCCTCTTGTGTCTTAAGACATTTGTGAGAGAGAAATCTCATGTGATACGAGTAAGAATCCCCTTTTGAAATCCTTTATGCTAAACTTCTTTATCAATTTGTATACGTACATAGATTGAGAGAAGTCAAGCAACTTATTTAATCTATCTTTATAGATCTTTATTCCCAGAATATAGATTGCATCTCTCATATCCTTCATGGAGAAATTATTGGATAACCAAATCTTTATAGATTGAAGCATTGGTATGTCATTTTCAATCAATAATATGTCATCCACATATAGCACTACAAAGAAGACTAAAGTCTCATTAACGTTCTTATAGGCACATAGTTTATCCATATTTTTAGTAAAATCAAACTCTTTGATTGTCTCGTTAAAATAGATGTTCCAACTAGATGACACTTGCTTAAGTCCATAAATAGACTTTTGCAACTTGCAATCTTTAATAGGAAATCTCTTGGATTCAAAGACCTCTAGTTATGTCATATGCACATCCTTAAGAAAATTCTTGTTGAAAAATGATGTTTTGACATCCATCTGCCATATTTCATAATCATGATATGCGACTACAACTAATAAGATCTTTATGGATTTAAGTATAGCTACTAGGGAAGAGGTTTTATCAAAATCAACTCTTCTTTTTTTTGTAACGTTTAACCACTAGCCTTGCTTTATACGTATACACATTACCATCTATATCAATTTTTCGCTTAAAAATCCCACTTGCATCCTATAAGTATAATACCTTCAGGAGCATCCACCAAATTTCATACTTAGTTATTGTATATGGATTCCATTTTAAATCTTATGGTTTTATGCCATTTTAAAGAACTAATGTCAAACATTGCTTCTTTAAAAGCAGTAAGCTCATTATCCATGAGTGATACATTGTCTTCCCCCTTTTGAATATGTAGATTTAATCTAATAAAGGGACGGCATATCCTACTATTGCATCACAGACTATGTATCTCTTGAACTCTTAGTTGTATATCATATTTATCAACGTATATCATATTTATCAACTTGAGGTTCTTGTTCCATCTGGATGTGAATTTGTAGTTCTTAAACTTTTGTAAGTTTTTCCTTACTCTCATTACTTTCTTTGAGAATAAATTCTCTTTCTAGGAATGTAACATGTCTTGAGATAAACATCTTTTTCTTAAGAGGATGGTAAAATTAATATTTGACACTCTCTTTAAAATATCCTAAAAATTTGTTTTTATCTTACTTAGCATGAAGCTTATCAGACATTCCATGCATCATATAAGTATCACATTCCCAAACTCTTTAGGTATGACAAGTTTGGCTTACTACCATTTCATATCTCATACAAAGTTTTGTTGACCGACTTAGATGGAACTTTATTTAGAAGGTAACTATCAGTTTTAAGGCATATTCCTAGAAGAATACAAGAAGGACTATAGACTCATCATAGAATGTGCCATATTTTATAGGATAGGATTTCGTTCTTAAACACCATATTATATTGTGGAGTTCTAGGAGGAGTCCATTGTGAGAAAATATCATTCTTTTTTAAGTAACAAAGAAACTATTGATCTAAGTATTGGCCAACTTAGTAAGATCTAAACGTCTTAATACTCTTACCAATTTCTTTTTTAACCTCAAATCTAAAATTGTTGAATTTTTTAAATGATTTAGAATTTTGTTTCATTAAGTACACATAATCATATCGATAATGATCATTTGTGAATGTGATGAAATATGAGTATCCACCTCCAACATAAGTAGACATAAGGTCACATACATCTAAATATAAATGATCTAGTAACTCGTTGGAATGTTCTCCCTTTCCACTAAGGGATAATTTGTCATCTTTCCTAACAAACAAGATTCACAAGCTTCATATGATTTATAATCAAAAAGATCTAAATATTATACTTTATGTAACTTATATGATTCTAAATTTGTTGATATGACCTAACCTACAATGCCATAAATAAGATGGATTTTGGTCACTTAACTTGCTATTTATGTTAAGGATTGCCTTTCAAGATCTAATTCATACAAACTATTCGTAAGTAATTTATATTTATAATAAACAACGTCTTTATAAATAAAAACTTTTAATCTTAATAATAAAGACAAATTCATTCAAATCTAGATAAGAAATGGAAATGATGTTTTTAGTAATAAATGAAACATAATGACAATTATTTAGTTCTAGTTCAAAGATAGAAGGCAAAGCTAAAATACAAGTTCATACAGCTAATGTAGCAACTCTTGCTCTATTGCCAACTTGTAGGTCCATTTCACCTTTCCTCATCGATCTACTCCTTGTTAACATATTCAAGTTATTACAAATATGATAACCATAGCTTATATCTAATACCCAAGAATGTTGAACATACGTAGAAAGATTGATCTCAATCATAAATATACTTGAATAACTAACTTCCTTAAGCTTCTTATCCCTCATGATATCAAGATAAGTTTTGTGGTTCCTTTTCTAGTGTCTATCAACTCCATAATGAAAACATGTGTCCTTATCATTATCTTCTTCTTGGCACCACCTTTTGGCTTTGTCACTTCATCATAAGTCTTTTGTTTCTTATTATTGTACTTCGTAGAGTCCTTTTTCTTATTCTTGGAAGAATCCATAACAAGAATAAAATTAGGTTCCATATTAAGGCATCCCTTTATAGTTTTGGGCATATTCAACAGTTCAAGTAATGTCATATTATTTTAGTTCATATGAAAATTCATAACAAAATGTGAAAAAACTCAAACTAAGAGACTATAGCACCATATCAATACATAACTCATAGTTTATGACAAAACCTAATTGCCTAATTTTTCAATATAACCAATCACCTTTAGTACATCTAGCGCTATTGAAGATCCTTTTTACATCTCGTATTGAAATAATGCTTTAGAGAATTCGTATCTCTCCATCCTACTTTATGTAAGCAAAATAATAGCAGGATCATCCATGGTCTCATGTTGCCTTTAAAGGTCTAGAGACATGCTAGCCAACATCACACAAATAGCTTGTTTAATATCATTAATATAACATTAGTATCTCTTCCAAACTTCATCAATTGCATCCAATCTAGGCTCTGGTGGAACAACTTGTTAAAAAAATACAATTTATTTTTTTTCCTTGGGAATACTTCTTAATTTATAAAACTAGTCCAAAAAATTACGTCCATCTAGCTTATTAGCATCCATTATGCTCCTTAGTGACAAATTAGTACTCAACTTAAATCAAATAAAATATGGAGTTTAATAAGCATTAGATTACTCTCACTATTTTATTCAAGATAATAGCTCTCATTATTAAATCAAAAAATTATCGAATAATTTCTTAGTGAGATAGGATCTCATTCAGAGTAAGTTGATTTTGAGTCACTTAACAAACCAATTCAATTTGAATGAGGCATATAATAACTTTATCGATCACATCTTATGTGACTCCTAAATTCACTAAGTGACAATTCTTTTCCAATATATATCTTATATATTATTCCTAACTTTGCCTCTAAATTTATATGATTATAAGTCACTCATCCAAATCACACAAATTTAGTTAAGTATAGACATTAATTTAAGATGAAACATATTTAGGTCAAAGGGACATTGAGTCACTAAACAAGTCTTACAATAAATAGAACTATGATTTTATTCTTAAATATTGGAAGGAAATTATCACATTATTATCATGTACTTAATATTTAATTGAGAGATTTATAAATTGAAAACTTTCGGTCTTATAAAAAATAATAAAATCTCATTATATTAATAATTTCTAATACAATCAAATTATGAAAGAAAATCCTTTAAAACATTTGCTTACTTCTAATTATTGATTTGATGAATAATTAAATTTAAAAATTAAACTATTTGAAAAATTAAACTAAATGCCAAAATCTTCCTAATACAACAAACATTTGAAAACAATTTTTAAACAACTAGAAAATACCGACAAACGAAACTTTGATTTATTCTTAAATAATGGAAGGACAAGTATCACATTCTTAACCTGTAGTTAATATATAATTGATCGATTTAATATTAATAATTTTTAACATAATCAAATTATGAAAGAAAATTCTTTAAAACTTTGCTTGATTCTAGTTATTAATTTGATAACTAATTTAATTTAACAAATTAATTATTTGAAAACTTTAAACGAAAGAAACTACGTAACAATTGATGGCAATATGTAAGTGAAATCACATTAATGACTATTTGTTTTTAATTAAGTTATAGGTTTATCAGTTTTTTCATTGTATA
>JAOTBA010000007.1:16786064-16799263 GCA_025629845.1 Erythroxylum squamatum
TTTTATAATTTTTAAAAATTATCTGAAATGGTAGTTATTATTAATTAATATCAATATAGCACTGTACGAAAACCAATTTTGACCCTTGTAACGTTGAATTTAACTCATTGTACTATAAAACTTATGTGTATTAATGCAAAGAATTAAATAGAAATGATTGAATTCAAGAGCACATGACATAGTGGCACAGGAACAGTCGCACATCTTGTAATGACCCAGACATGCTTGACCCACACTTGAAACGGGCATGTGAGTTTGTTACTCGCGAACTCGAAATGGAGATTGCTGTTCACGCTCTGGTAACGAGAGTGGAACAAATATGGAACGGTGTCATAGCAATTTTCCCTATATTGGAAGAACAGGTATCAACGACTTTTCTTTCGTACGCAACTTCCGGATCCTCAAAAACAACGCGCTTGCTAGCTGGATGAGCTGCACGGGCCCGCGAGACATTACACTGCACAAAAGCGATGCATAATTATTGTCTGTTGCTGATCCTACTGTGTTCGTGGACCCCATTCCCATTCTTGCGTTGCTCTCTCTTTGTCTTTGGTCGGGTTGGCTAGGCGTCAGGAAATTTTGTTTCGTTTAATTTTATCCAGACACATAATTAAATGACACAAAATTGTAATATTTGTGTAAATTTACAAAATATGTGATAAAATTAAATGGTACAAAAATTATATAAATATATAAATAAAATTTAATAAAATAAGGTAAAAATTAATTAACCAAAACAGAAAATCTATTCCTTAATATTAGTACCAATCACTTTCTTTTAATTTTGTTTCACATCATTAAAAATGTCTTTTTAAATATATAAATACGTAAAATGACATTTTTTTGATATAAAATAGAATTAAAATAAGGGTGTTAAATGCAAAAGACATGAACTCGATTGGTTAATACAAATTTTTACAATGATACAAATTTTTATAAAATTTAAGGAAATATTATTATTTACTAAATTTAAAGAAATTATATTGTCAATCATTTGAGAATGGATTGAATCGTAACACAAATTTAAGTACATTATTAAGTTTTAGTTATTAAATGTAATTTAAATGAATGATTGCACATTTCTATTGTTAATTAATAAAGTACTCCCTCCTATTCAAAATAAGTGTCGTTTTAGAGGGATTTTAATTATTTAAAATAAGTGTCGTTTGTGGCTTTTTATGCATATTTATTATTTTACTTTCAAAATTACCCTTTAGTTTCTCTCACATCTTAATTATACAGATTACATAGATTATATTTTCAAGACACTTTAATATGTAATTAATAAGGGTATATCAAACATTTCATTAATTTTTTTAATAAATGTACATTTTTTTTAAAACAACACTTATTTTAAATAGGACGGAATAAAACTTATAAGCCGTAATTATTATAATAATAATAGTAACTAATCAAACAAAATGGAAAACAGGATCCCACGATCCGACAGGTGCATGTAAGCTGTCATGCCGTCCGCGACGACAATTAATTAATAATATCGGGAAGTAACAAAAAGAAGAATCAGAAGTGAGAATCCCATTTATCAATTCAGACACAACTCTTTCAGTTTCACACCTCCATCTCTACTGTCTATGCTAAACTCGCCAGTTCACAGACACCACCGCCAGTTCTGACAACCGAACACATCATAAACACAATTACACTCCTTGTCTTTCTTTCTTATGGAAGGAAAGTGAAAGCGGTAAGAATATGATAAAAATAGAAATCTTTTAAAAATGCACTTTTAGATCCAAACAACACCACTAAACAACTGTACCCAGTGGAAGAGAGAGAATTTGGATCTCTCCAACAATATCTTCAAAGTTCTTTTCCTTTTCCTTTTTTCTTTTTTTTTTCTAGAGTGACTTTGGGTGTTTATAATTTATAATTATATATATATATGGGACAAGAGAGCTTGCCGGCTCAGAAGAGAGCGAGCGGCGGAGGAGGATTACCGACGACCACCACCGCCAACGGCAGAGCAGGCCGCACGATGATGTCACGTGGCAGGCAGATCCATAAGACATTTAACAACATCAAGATCACTATCCTCTGCGGCTTTGTTACCATCCTCGTCCTACGTGGCACTATCGGCTTCGGAAACCTCTCCAGTTCTGACGCAGATGCCGTCAACCAGAACCTCATCGAGGAGACCAACAGGATCCTCGCCGAGATCCGCTCCGACAAGGACCCCACCGACCCGAACGAATCTCTTGACCGGGAGTTCAACCCCAATGTTACTTACACTTTAGGACCCAAAATCTCCAATTGGGATAGCGAGCGCAAGGTATGGCTTAGTCAAAACCCTGAGTTTCCTAATTACGTTAACGGCAAGCCGCGAATTTTGTTGCTTTCCGGGTCACCTCCGAACCCGTGTGACAACGCAATTGGGGATCACTATCTGTTAAAGGCTGTAAAGAATAAGATAGATTATTGCAGGATTCATGGGATTGAGATTATTTACAACATGGCTCATTTGGATAAGGAATTAGCTGGGTATTGGGCAAAATTGCCTATGATTAGGAGATTGATGTTGTCACACCCTGAAGTGGAGTGGATTTGGTGGATGGACAGTGATGCTATGTTTACTGATATGGTTTTTGAGATTCCATTGTCCAAGTATAGTAAGCATAACTTGGTGATCCATGGGTATCCTGATTTGTTGTTTGAGCAGAAGTCTTGGATTGCTTTGAATACTGGGAGTTTTTTGTTTAGGAATTGTCAGTGGAGTTTGGATTTGCTTGATGCTTGGGCTCCAATGGGTCCTAAAGGCCCTATAAGGGAGGAGGCCGGGAAGATATTGACGGCAAATTTAAAAGGGAGGCCGGCGTTTGAGGCCGACGATCAGTCTGCTTTGATTTACTTGTTGCTTTCACAGAAGGATCAGTGGATGGATAAGGTTTATATTGAGAATCAATATTATTTGCATGGGTATTGGGTAGGTTTGGTGGATCGGTATGAGGAGATGATTAAGAAGTATCATCCTGGTTTGGGTGATGAAAGGTGGCCTTTTGTGACTCATTTTGTCGGTTGCAAGCCTTGTGGCAGCTATGGGGATTATCCTGTGGAGCGGTGCTTGAAGAGCATGGAACGAGCTTTTAATTTTGCTGATAACCAGGTGCTTAAACTTTATGGTTTTTGGCATAGAGGGCTACTGAGCCCCAAAATCAAGAGGATCAGAAATGAGACTGTAACTCCTCTCGACTACGTGGATCAATTTGATATTCGCCACTCAAACTCATGGGAACAGCATACCAGGGAGCTGTGAATTAAAGAGCAAGAGAGTAAGATTCGTCAAATGTGTCATAGTTTATAGGTAATATAAGTTGTCAGTCAAAGGCAGATAAAAATTTGTTAAACAGTTCACTTAAATTTTGCTTTCCACTCATGTTGGTTCTGCTTCTTGGAACAAAAGGTTAGAATTCTTTTATTAGCTTCAGTTCCTCGTGGTATTTCAGTCAATGAAAGGCACTTATGATCATGCTCAATTGTGATTTTCGTTTCTGTTTTGCATTTTCATCTGAGACGCATATCTTTGCTCCTTTATTTCTGATGCTACATGCTATCCTAGAATATTGCGTTAACATGCGAACATAGAATGCCTGGAAATTATTTCATATTGTTATGTTACGAGGAAGTTAAGCCTGCCCCATTGTGATTTTTTCTTTTTTTCTGTTTTACATTTTATATGAGCCTCAGATTTATGTTCCTCTTTCTGAGGTTACATGGTATCCTAGAATATTGCATTAGCACACAAATATAGAATGGGTTATCATTCGAGATCATTTTGTTATAAGGGAGTTGAGGCTCTATAAGATTTATGGAATTGAAATTACTGCTTAGAGTAGGGACCTCCTTTGACATAGGAGTAATTCCTAATTCTAGTTTTGTTTGCATTGGATCATCCTTTTGTTAGCATGAGGGAAAAATGTGAAAGTCCCAACTTGCACTCATTCTAGCGGCAAGATGGAACTGTTGCTGCAATCTCAATAGGGCGTGAGTATTCCTTGTATGTAGGAATTCCTGTAGTGGGTATTTAGGGGTACCAAATGTTTGGAGTTTTTTACGTATGAAGAAAATTATTCTTTTTTTCAAGAAATTACTTTTGGTCCCTTGAAATTTTAGTTTTCATATTTTGGCCCCTTAATACAAGTTTCTGGCTCCATCCTTTAATTGGTATAACCCTTGATAAATTCATGGGGTCTATCGACATCTGCCGTAATTGGATGTAAAGGTTTCAATTTCTCCAGGTGTTCTTGGAACAGCTTCTATTGAGGAGAAAAGTTTAAGTTTGCTCTGCTGGTTCCCTTTTGATTATTAAAATAAGAAAGGCTTAAACCTTAGTTGGGTTTTTCCTACCTAACACTGCTCTCAACATAAAAAGGCTCATTAGAAGTACTCATTAATCAAGAACATTGGGGATTGGGAGTAGGTTCAAGCTGTGTATGGTCCTTCCATGATTGGGATATTTCATGTCAAGAGCAGCATTGCTGTTTAGCCTAGTCAATTTCTAAAACAAGAACTAAGTACCAACAGAAGAACAGGTCACAATCATCATCTACGTCTCATTTTCACTCGTAAAAGACAGCTATCATTTGTTTCGTCCTTCATGGAAATCATCTTCTATTTAACCAATCGCTCTCCATTATCACCAAAAATCGTCATTGTTTGAGTCAGAACATCTGTCAAGCAAAGCAGCTCAGAAATTGCAGATGGTTGTCTGGTGGTCTATTATGGAATTTCGGGTCCCACTGTTGCGATACAAGTTGCCATGTATTTCATCCCCAATTGCAAAGCACTAAAAACTCGATACCGTAGTAATACACGAGATTGTAGTACTTGTCTATCGCCGTTGATGTCGGGGATATGCAGCCAAAGACCGAGTTGATACGGTGCTAAGCTATACTATCACCCAAACATAATATCCATATCAACGAATAAGGAAGGCACTACAATGCCTCTTCCGTCTCAACGAGCCGATCATGAAGTAAGAGCCCTTTGGCGGCTTAACAGCACTTCATTCATTTGAACAATTTCATTCAGGAGCTTCAAAATCTTCTGCCAAAACAAATCTACGTTAATTAAGTAAACTTATAAGTTACAATATACCACTCTCTCTTACAGGCGTTCTAATAACTAATAAGCGATTTAAACAAAAACAGCACAAGCACTTTAACAAACACTTTATTAACAAAAACACATACCTCATCTTTTTCCTCAATAATCCTCAACAAATGCTCCACTCGATCTCTCCTCCGCCATACTCGTACGGACAACCACCAACCCACCACCATCGCCGCCGCAAAAGCAACGTTACCGAACAACTTGAATGACACCCCATTTCGACATTCACCACCACCACCATTACATCTCACGTACGACCCAATATGAACGACCTTGGAACGCAACACCTCAAACGCAACGCTCCACCACCTTGGTGTCGCCGGAACCGACGACGTTGACGATGAGGGGTAGTCGGCATCCGGCGAGAAAAATTGCACGGGAGCTGACGTCGAGGATTCTGACAGCGATTTCTTATCTGGGTGGAGATCGAAGGTGGAGGGGGTGAGATTTTCGTGGTTGACTGGAGGGAAAACGGATAAATCGTCGCCGGCGTTGGAGGAGTCGTGTCGGAGAACAACCAAGGACCATTGCTTGGAAAGAGCTCTGTGGGAATTGGTATTCGAACAAGAGGGAAGCTCCAGGTCGTCGAAACCACGCAGAGACATGTCATCCTCAAGCATCACAAACGAACTTCACATAATAACAAATTTGACGACGAAAGTTGTTATCTTTTTTTCAGATGAAATAGTTTCAAAGAAACAGTATTTGTCTAAGGTAAGGTTCGAGAATTCCGTTTTCGCCGTTTTGTGGGTTAAAATCGAACGAGGGATGCACAGGGATGACTTGTGCATTCGAGATTAAGGGAGTGCTCGAAACCCTCGAATTGGATTCAATCTTATTAATCAGATTGAATTAAATTGAATTGTATTAAATTTAATTTAATTTATACTGCTGAGAACAAATTCAGTAATATTAAAATTGAATTCAATTCTACTGTTTGGAATATAATCAAAACGAATTCAATTATTTCACATGACACATTTATACTTGACTAAAAAATAATCTTATTAAATAATAAATATTCATAATTACATAGAACAACTTATAATCATTAATTTTATTATAAATAATATCATCAAAAAAGTTTATTATTAAAAATGAAAAGAAAAACAAAAAATTAAAATTAAAATATAAATAAATAGACCCATAATTATTGATTTTGACCTAAACTAATTAAACTCAATTTAAATTAAAGTAAAGTTAAATTGTTACGTAAAGTAGACTAAAAACATTTAAAATTAAAATTTTTAAGAAATTTTTGAAGAAAGAGGAATTTCACGTTCTTGCTAAAAAAACTTCTAATAGTATAATTATTTTTTTTAATAAAGTGCCACGCTGTCAACGAAGAGGAGGCAAATGTTTCAGTTCCTTAACGTTGAACAACAGATGAAAGCAAAGAATCAGTTTCAGCAGGGTAATCGCATGGAAAAGTGGTGGGTATTATTAGGTTTCAACGTTAAAAAAGAAGAGATGCAGCCTTTGGGATTGAATTCACGTGAATTATACCGTGAATTGAGTTTACAAAGAGAGTGGGTTTTAAATCCACATGTGAATTCAATTTATGGCTTTTTTTTTGTTCCAAACAGGTGAATTGAATTCAATCTTGTAATTGAATTCAATTCACCATCTTCCAAACAACCTGTAAGCACAAGTATAAAATGGTCTAAACAAATTCTTTAACAAAAGGTACATTTAGAATTTCATCACAAAACTGATATTATCTTTAAACATAATATTCGTTAATTTGAATTATATAATATCATTTATTTAATTTAAAATTTTTAGCTGACAAAGTAATTTATTCATGATGAGAAAGTTTAGGCTTTTAGGTTTTTTTGTTAGGATATTTCTTTCAGCTCAAATAAGGCCGATTCTTTAAGAGGTGGTTTAGTAATCTTGGTTATTTTGCTGTTACATTTACCACGTTAATTAGTTGTAAACGTGGGCTGTTTTTTCTCAATTTTGTTATGATTGTAAATGGCTATTTATTGGCCAAGTTTGTTCAATAAGAAGTAAGTCATTTCCCAGAATTGTTGAGCTAAACATTATATCCAGTTTTGGTTCTTAAAATTTTGGTATCAGAGCCCTCACTGGGCCTGAGGGAACAAAGCAGCAGTCTTTATGGTTTACAGGAGCAAAGGAGATGACGACTGAAGGGAATTTCGTGCAACCTGCCATACCACGCTTCGATGGTCACTATGACCACTGGAGTATGTTGATGGAGAACTTCCTCAAATCTAAAGAATACTGGAGCCTTGTGGAGACTGACTACGTTGAGCCAGAAAGTGGAGTGGAGCAGACAGAAGCATAGCGAAAGAGGTTGGATGAGTTGAAGTTGAAAGATTTGAAAGTCAAGAATTATCTCTTCCAGTCCATAGATCGGACCATTCTAGAGACCATACTCCAGAAGGATACTTCCAAGCAAATTTGGGACTCTATGAAAAAAAAGTTTGAAGGGAATGCAAGAGTCAAGAGGTCTCATCTTCAAGCTCTCCGTCGAGAATTTGAAACCTTAGAGATGAAGGCTGGAGAAGGAGTCAATGAGTATTTTTCAAGGGTGATGACAGTGGCTAACAAAATGAGAACATATGGAGAGCAGATGCAAGATGTCAAAGTAGTGGAGAAAATCTTACGGTCGTTGAGTGACAAGTTTAACTATGTTGTCTGCTCAATTGAAGAATCCAAAGATGTCGATAAACTCTCCATCGATGAACTGCAGAGTTCCTTGATTGTTCATGAGCAGAAATTCCAGAAGCATACTGTAGAAGAACAAGCACTCAAAATAACCTCTGAAGATAGTTCTGGCGCAAGAGGTCGAGGTCGAGGTGTATTTAGAGGAAGAGGAAGGGGCAGAGGACGTCAACCTTACAACAAAGCAACTGTGGAATGCTATAAGTGCCATAAGATTGGGCACTTCCAGTTTGAATGCCCAAGTTTGGAAAAGGAGGCTAACTATGCTGAACAAGAAGAGGAAGAAATGCTACTCATGTCGTATGTGGAGATGAATGAGGTTCAAAGGGAAGATGTTTGGTTTCTGGATTCTGGATGTAGCAACCACATGTGTCGCGACAAGAATATGTTCTGCAATCTAAATGAAAGTTTCAAGCACACGGTGAAATTGGGAAACAACACAAGGATGTCTGTGCTAGGAAAAGGTAACGTGAGATTCAAAGTAAGTGGCTTTACACATGTTGTTAGTGACGTGTATTATGTGCCTGAACTAACAAATAATCTGTTGAGCATTGGTCAACTACAAGAAAGGGGATTGGCAATTCTTTTTCAGCATGGAAAGTGCAAGATATATCATCCAGAGAAAGGGCTGATAATGCAAACTGATATGACCACAAATCGAATGTTCAACCTATCAACAAAATCATCACCTCAAAAGTCAGCTTGTCTTTATACCACTACACAAGATTTGGCTCACTTATGGCATTGTCGCTATGGACACTTAAGCTATAAAGGATTGAGAACTCTTCAATTCAAGAAAATGGTGTATGGGATACCTCAGTTCAAGTCTCCATCAACAGTGTGTGCTGACTGCATGATTGGAAAGCAACATAGGAATCCAATTCCAAGGAAGAGCGATTGGAGGGCTACAGAGAGGCTTCAGCTTGTCCATGCAGATATCTGTGGACCAATCTCACCCATGTCCAACAGCAAGAAAAGGTACATTCTGTCCTTCATTGATGACGTTACTAGAAAGACATGGACTTATTTTTTAGTAGAGAAATCTGAGGCTTTAGGTATCTTTAAACATTTTAAAAGTTGTGTTGAGAAAGAAACAGGAGGGTATATAAAGTGTCTACGAACTGATCGGGGAGGAGAATTTACCTCACTTGAATTTAGTGATTTTTGCAAAGAACATGGGATCAAGAGGCAGCTAACTGCAGCATACACACCACAGCAGAACGGAGTAGCTGAGAGGAAGAATCGAACAATGATGAACATGGTTCGATGTATGCTTTCTGAGAAGAAAATCCCCAAGTCTTTTTGGCCAGAAGCAGTCAACTGGACAACTCATGTTCTAAATCGGAGTCCCACATTGGCTGTAATGAATGTCACACCTGAAGAGGCTTGGAGAGGAAGCAAACCTTCAGTTGAACATTTCAGGGTGTTCGGATGTGTGGCGCATGTACATGTTCCAGATGTAAGAAGAACAAAGCTAGATACAAAGAGCTTTGCTTGCGTATTGCTGGGGGTAAGTGAAGAATCTAAAGCATACAGACTCTATGATCCAATTGCCAAGAAAATTGTAATCAGCAGGGATGTAGTGTTTGAAGAAGACAAGTCTTGGAGCTGGGATCGAAGTTATGAAGAAAAAATAGCAGCTGATTTAGAATGGGATGATGCTGAAGATAGTCAAGCAGTGGCTGAAGAAAATAATGAAGCTGTGAGAGAGGAAGAAGATGAAATTACTGAAGAAACAACCAGTCCCAATGAAAGAAGAACTAGAAGGCCTCCGATGTGGATGAGGGATTATGAGAGTGGGGAAGGACTTTCAGAAGAAGAGACAGAAGTTAACTTGGCACTGCTTGCTTCAACAGATCCAGTACACTTTGAGGAAGCTGTGAAATGTGATAAATGGAGGGCAGCAATGGACATGGAGATTAAAGCTATAGAGAGGAACAACACATGGGAGCTCACAGATCTACCACCAGGTGCAAAAAAGATTGGGGTGAAATGGGTTTATAAGACCAAATTCAAAGAAAATGGTGAAGTGGATAAGTATAAAGCTCGCTTGGTGGCAAAAGGATATGTGCAACAACAAGGAATAGACTACTCTGAGGTATTTGCACCTGTAGCAAGAATGGACACAGTGAGAATGATTATAGCATTAGCAGCTCAGAAAGGGTGGGTACTTTATCAGCTTGATGTCAAATCTGCCTTCCTACATGGAGAACTCAATGAAGAAGTGTACGTGGAGCAGCCTAAGGGTTATGAGTTGAAGAACAGTCCCCATAAAGTGTACAGGTTGAACAAAGCCCTCTATGGACTTAAACAAGCTCCACGAGCTTGGTTTAGTCGCATCGAAGCACATTTCATGGATGAAGGATTCGATAAGTGTTATAGCGAGCATACTTTGTTCATTAAAACAAATAAGGAGGGTAAGATTCTAATTGTTAGTTTATATGTGGATGATTTAGTATTTACTGGCAATGATGAATTAATGTTTATTGAATTTAAGAACTCCATGTTGAGAGAGTTTGATATGACCGATTTGGGAAGGATGAGGTATTTTCTTGGGATAGAAGTGCTGCAGAGGACAGATGGAATTTATATTTGCCAAAGGAAATATGCTTTGGAAGTATTGAAGAAGTTTAGAATGGAGAATAGCAATCCAGTCCACAATCCCATTGTTCCTGGATGTAAAATTTATAAAGATGAAGATGGAGTTCGTGTGGATGAGACACTCTTCAAACAGATAGTGGGAAGTCTTATGTACTTAACAGCTACAAGGCCAGATTTGATGTTTGCAGTAAGCCTGATTAGTCGATACATGGGAAAGCCAACTGAATTACACTTGTTGGCAGCTAAGAGAATACTGAAGTATGTGAAAGGAACCATTGAACTTGGGATGTTCTATAGGAAGGGAGGGTGTAAAAGCTTAGTCGGCTATTCAGATAGCGATTATGCTGGAGATCCAGAAGACAGAAAAAGCACTTCTGGTTATGTTTTCATGTTGGGAACTGGAGCTGTTGCTTGGTCATCGAGAAAACAACCGATAGTTACACTCTCAACTACTGAAGCAGAGTTTGTGGCAGCGGCTTCCTGTGCTAGTCAAACTATTTGGATGAAAAGGATCCTAGAGAAGCTAAGTCTGGAGCAAAGTAAGTGTGCTACGATTTTTTGTGATAATAGTTCTACAATTAAACTGTCAAAAAATCCAGTGCTACATGGCCGCAGTAAGCATATTGACGTGCGGTTTCACTTTCTTCGTGATCTTACACGAGAAGGGACAGTTGAGTTGGTTTATTGTGGAACACACGAACAGTTGGCAGATATGATGACAAAGCCTCTTACATTGAACGCATTTCAGAAGATTCGCAGTCAGCTGGGAGTTTGCCAAGTTCCAGAAGTAAACTAGTTGTAGCTGGTAACTAGTTTAAGGGAGGGAATGATGAGAAAGTTTAGGTTTTTCTGTTAGGATATTTCTTTCAGCTCAAATAAGACCGATTCTTTAGGAGGTTGTTTAGTAATTTTGGGGATTTTGCTGTTACTCTGTTTTTCAATTTGTTATGATTGTAAGTGGCTATTTATTGGCCAAGTTTGTTCAATAAGAAGTAAGTTATTTCCAGAATCGTTAAGCTAAACATTATATTCTGTTTTTGGTTCTTAACAACAGTAACTATCACTGTGGTGTGTTGCTATCCAGAGAAAGTTAAGAAAAAGATATTCTCCAAAGGTGGTAATAAAATTCTGAGAATTGAAATCCTGAAGCCACCTCCTAAACCGACAAAGCCTGATCCAGCCTCGCCTCCTCCTAAACCGGTTCCAGCCTGCCCACCAAGGTATTGTTGTAAGGAATGTTCTAAACCGGTTCCACCTTGCCCACCAAGGGATTGTTGTAAGGAATGTTCTAAACCGGTTCCATCCTGCCCACCAAGAGATTGTTGTAAAGAATGTTCTAAACCGGTTCCACCCTGCCCACCAAAGGATTGTTGTAAGGAATGTTTTAAACCGGTTCCACCCTGCCCACCAACAGATTGTTGTAAGGAATGTTCTAAACCGGTTCCACCTTGCCCACCAAAAGATTGTTGTAAGGAATGTTCTAAGGGACCATGTCATCAGGGCCATGTTAGGCCACCACCGCCATGTTATTACCCTGGATGGCCAGTGTGTGACTGCAGGGGCAGTGGATGCTCGAGATGTTACGTGATCTGTGAAGAAAATCCCACAACCTGCACAATCATGTAAAGCTTGACAGTGGAACCGGAACTAGTAATTGTCGCACAAACCATGCCTGGTCATTGTCCTTGTCATGTGATGTTGATCTAGCTAGTTGGCAATTCCAGTCAGGTTCTTGGTGGGTTTGTTTAAATTATTATACAATATATAATACGTAAGATTCTGTTCTAAGGAAAGATTAATAAGCAACGTGTGACCTGGACAATATAGTTGTTTTGTACTGAGGGCGTACAAAAAGTCTTAATTAATAAAATTATGTGCTAAAAGTACATAAGAAGCACATAATTCGATTTGGCAGCTAAAATTTTTATGTACTTTTATTAATTATGTGCTAAAAGTTTTCAATGCTTCTTATGTGCCAAATTTTCAATTAATAAAAGTTTCTACTTTCTATTATTGTATAGTTATGGTTGTTATTCTTGTCCTTCGTTGATCTAATCTACTATCTATTTTCTGGCAAAGAAAGTTGAATAGGATTTACCTTTGCATCATAGTAAGTATCAGCGATAGGATAACTAACCTATTCAATTTTTCAATTTTAAATTTTTTTAATTTATTTCTCTAAAATTTTAAATTGAGTAATTAAATTTTAAAACGTTAATATTTAATTCTATTAGTAATTTGATGATTTAATTAACTAAATTTTGTTGCTTTGGTCTAACAAAAATACAACTTGCTACAAAACGCATTTGAAAGCTCTAAATTTCTTGGAGCTTTGAAATCATTCTAGGACACTTGGGTTGGCTTCTTCTTCATCAACAAGTAGATTATTGCAGCGTTTTTCATCTTCTTCTCCGACGGACAGAAGCAATAACAGTTGGCAACTTTTCATTGACGGAGCGATATTCTACTTTCTATTATTGTATAGTTATGGTTGTTATCCTTTTCCTTCGTTGATCTAATCTACTATCTATTTTCTGGCAAAGAAAGTAAATCCTATCGAATAGGATTTACTTTTGCATCATAGTAAGTTAGCATCAGGGATATGATAACTAACCTATTCAATTTTTCAATTTTAAATTTTTTTAATTTATTTCTCTAAAATTTTAAAATTTTAAATTGAGTAATTAAATTTTAAAACTTTAATAGTTAATTCTATTAGTAATTTGATGATTTAATTAACTAAATTTTGTTGCTTTGGTCTAACAAAAATACAACTTGCTACA
>JAOTBA010000007.1:16799363-16818198 GCA_025629845.1 Erythroxylum squamatum
GGGAATGTCCCGGGACTCAAAATTTTAAATTCCGCACTGTGTCCATGTGATGGACACCCCGGGATTTTCCTACAGATGTTTGGTTCCTGGATTCTGGATGTAGCATTCACATGTGTCGCGACAAGAACATGTTCTGCAATCTAAACGAAAGTTTCAGGCACACGGTGAAATTGGGAAACAACACAAGGATGTCTGTGCTAGGAAAAGGCAATGTGAGATTCAAAGTAAGTGGCTTCACACATGTTGTTAGTGAAGTGTATTATGTGCCTGAACTAACAAATAATCTACTGAGCATTGGTCAACTACAAGAAAGGGGATTGGCAATTCTCTTTCAACATGGAAAGTGCAAGATATATCATCCAGAGAAAGGGTTGATAATGCAGACTGATATGACCAAAAATCAAATGTTCAACCTATCAGCAAAGTCATCACCTCAAAAGTCAGCTTGTCTTTATACCACTGCACAGGATTTGGCTCACTTATGGCATTTTCGCTATGGACACTTAAGCTACAAAGGACTGAGAACTCTTTAATTCAAGAAAATGGTGCATGGGATACCTCAGTTCAATTCTCCATCAATAGTGCGTGCTGACTGCATGATTGGCAAGGAACATAGGAATCCAATTCCAAGGAAGAGCAATTGGAGGGTTACAGAGAGGCTCCAGCTTGTCCATGCAAATATCTGTGGACCAATCTCACCCATTTCCAATAGTAAGAAAAGGTACATTCTGTCCTTCATTGATGACTTTACCAGAAAGACATGGACTTATTTTTTAGTAGAGAAATATGAGGCTTTAGGTACCTTCAAACATTTTAAAAGTTATGTTGATAAAGAAACAGGAGGGCATATAAAGTGTCCATGAACTGATCGGGGAGGAGAATTTACCTCACTTGAATTTAGTGAATTTTGCAAAGAACATGGGATCAAGAGGCAGCAAACTGCATCATATACACCACAACAGAACGGAGTAGCTGAGAGGAAGGATCGAACAATGATGAACATGGTTCGATGTATGCTTTCTGAAAAGAAAATCCCCAAGTCTTTTTGGCCAGAAGCAGTCAATTAGACAACTCATGTTCTAAATCGGAGTCCCACATTGGCTGCAAAGAACGTCACACCTGAAGAGGCTTGGAGAGGAAGCAAACCTTCAGTTGAACATTTCAGGGTGTTCAGATGCGTGGCGCACGTGCATGTTTCAGATGTAAGAAGAACAAAGCTAGATACAAAGAGCCTTGCTTGCGTATTGCTGGGGGTAAGTGAAGAATCTAAAGCATATAAACTCTATGATCCAACTGCTAAGAAAGTTGTAATTAGCAGGGACGTAGTGTTTGAAGAAGACAAGTCTTAGAGTTGGGATTGAAGCTATGAAAAAAAAGCAGTTGATCTAGAATGGGATGATGTTGAAGACAGTCAAGCAGTGGCCGAAGAAAATAATGAAGCTGTGAGTGAGGAAGAAGAAGAAGAAATTACTGAAGAAACAACCAGTCCCAATGAAAGAAGAACTAGAAGGCCTCCGATGTGGAAGAGGGATTATGAGAGTGGGGAAGGACTTTTAGAAGAAGAGGAAAAAGTTAACTTGGCACTGCTTACTTCAACAAATCCAGTACACTTTGAGGAACCTATGAAATGTGATAAATGGAGGGCAAAAATGGACATGGAGATAAAAGTTATAGAGAGGAACAACACATGGGAGCTCACAAATCTGCCTCCAGGTGCAAAAAGATTGGTGTGAAATGGGTTTATAAGACCAAGTTCAAAGAAAATGGTGAAGTGGATAAGTATAAAGCTCGCTTGGTAGCAAAATGATATATGCAACAATAAGGAATAGACTACACTGAGGTATTTGCACCTGTTACAAGAATGGACACAGTGAGGATGATTATAGCATTAGCAGCTCAGAAAGGGTGGGTACTTTATCAACTTGATGTCAAATCCGCCTTCCTGCATGGGGAACTCAATGAAGAAGTGTACGTGGAGCAGCTTAAGGGTTATGAGTTGAAGAACAGTTCCCATAAAGTGTACAGATTGAAGAAAGCCCTCTATGGACTTAAACAAGCTTCACAAGCTTGGTTTAGTCGAATTGAAGCACATTTTATGGATGAAGGATTCGAGAAGTGTTATAGTGAGCATACGTTGTTCATTAAAACAAATAAGGAGGGTAAGATTCTAATTGTCAGTTTATATGTGGATGACTTAATATTTACTGGCAATGATGAATTAATGTTTATTGAATTTAAGAACTCCATGTTGAGACAGTTTGATATGACTGATTTGGGAAGGATGAGGTATTTTCTTGGGATAGAAGTGCTACAGAGGTCACATGGAATTTATATTTGCCAAAGGAAATATGCTTTGGAGGTATTGAAGAAGTTTAGAATGGAGAGTAGCAATCCGGTCCACAATCCCATTGTTCTTAGATGTAAAATTTATAAAGATGAAGATGGAGTTCGTGTGGATGAGACACTCTTCAAACAGATAGTGGGAAGCCTTATGTACTTAACAGCTACAAGGCCAGATTTGATGTTTGCAGTAAGCCTGATTAGTTGATACATGGGAAAGCCAACTGAATTACACTTCCTGGCAGCTAGGAGAATACCAAAGTACGTGAAAGGAACCATTGAACTTGGGGTGTTCTATAAGAAGGGAGGGTGTAAAAGCTTAGTGGGCTATTCAGATAGCGATTATGCCGGAGACCCATAAGACAGAAAAAGCACTTCTGGTTATGTTTTCCTGTTGAGAACTGGAGCTGTTGCTTGGTCCTTGAGAAAACAACTGATAGTTACACTCTCGACTACTGAAGCAGAGTTCATGGCAGTGGCTTCCTGTTCTAGTCAAGCTATTTGGATGAAAAGGATCCTAGAGAAGCTAAGTCTGGAGCAAAGTAAGTGTGCTAAAATTCTTTATGATAATAGTTATACAATTAACTGTCAAAAAATACAGTGCTACATGGCCGCAGTAAGCATATTGACGTCCCTTCTCGACTGTCCCTTCTCCTGTAAGATCACGAAGGAAGTCATTTCTCAAAATTGTTGAGCTAAACATTATATCCAGTTTTTGGTTCTTAACAATTCAAAACACAATGAATTTATTTAATACATACTTAAAAGATAGAGAAAAACAAGAAATACTTGAAAACATGTAATACATTTCAAACTTATTTTTGTAAGCCCTTACATATCATATCTTAATTTGTTACTTATTATCTTTGATGTTGTAATTAGAGCCTTAATGTGACTTAAATTACACAAGGAAATGGATAATTTTGATAATGACGAAGAATTAATTACACTCTAAAAATGGTAACTTAGTAAAAGTTAGGATAAAGATTGAGTGAAACACCTTTGTTTCTTTCAAAAAAAGATAATCCCTTAAAATTTAATGTTATAGTCTCCTGTAATTTTATTTATAGAATTATTAAAAACATTTGTCCATATTTATTAATTCTGATATAGTTTAGAATCGTAATTTTAAATAAAATTCTAAAAATTGACAAGATTAGACAAGAAATAATTAATTTTATGTTTTTAATGACCAATTAAGGAAGAATAAAACAAGAGCATGATGGAAAGAACCCATTTTCCTATAGGAGTATGCTTCCTCAAAGGACCAACAACCTAAGGTTTGAACCTTCTGGATATGGCAAAACTCTCCAAAAAGATAAATCTTTTATTAAAATTTTTCAACCATCAAGAGCATGAAAAATATCCATGTTGACATATAGTTCTGCTGGATTTGCCAATTTTGCTGACAAGTGTGATTAAAGTCCAGGAAGCTCCCATAAATATGGCTATCGATACTGGATAAAAAATTGCATCCTCATCGTCCATAATTATGGATTTTCCTATAACTGCAATATAATCAGCGACATCCAACAAACAGAAATGGTCTACTAATGGGGTTGTTCTCCTTCGGAGGTAGGTTTTACCTTCCCTGAATTTGGCAAGCCTGAGGGAGTGGAGAGCCCAGAGTTACTACAAAATCGTTGCTCATAAACTAAATCAGCATCAGAGTTCTTATCGTTTGACTTCAAAACAATGAGATTGGCACTCTTATCTTAAGGTGCATCAATATGTGAAGAAGCCTCTTGAAGTTGTAGAGCATACTCCAAGTTCCATAGGACATCTCTGATAGGATTAGACACCAAATAAAGGGATAAAAGTAATTGTATTCAATATAGTAGGAGAACACTGGCTACTTTCGAGAGGAGCCCACTCTCCCAAATACCAGAATTCATAATACAATCCTTTTCTCCTTGTACCCTCTTTCCTCTATGCTTGTATAGCCTATACTGTTATTCTAACCAATTTTGTTGACCCCACCTCTAACAACCTGGGCACGACAAAATAATCATTAGGATGATTACATTTCAGCCATTTTCCTTATACTATAGGTATACTTAATTAAGGGCCTAACAATACCCTTCCCTTTGAGTTTCACCTTATCCTTAAGGTGAAAATCTGGAAATTCTTGAGCAATGATGTCAAAAGGCTCCCAAGAGGCTTCAAATTCAGGTAAGGACTTCCACCTAATGAGGACTTCTGAGCTACCCTGCTGGTCAGGACTGGGACGGCTATCAACAACTTCTTCAGGCTTAACGTGCCACTCTCTATTATCTTGTAAGATAGATGGAATCTGCTGACTAGGGTGTCCTGTCCTTTGGTTTTCTTGAGCTAGGAGACATGGAATACCGGATGAAGTGAAGTGATCTGAGGCAGTTGAAGCTTATATGCGATAACTCCAATTTTCTGCAACACTTGGTAAGGCCTGAAGAAATGAGGTGATAACTTCTCGTTAGGATGACGGGCCAAGGACTGTTGGTGATATGGTCGGAGTTTGATGTATACCAATTCTCCCTGCTTGAAAGAAACCTCCCTCCTGTGCAGGTCTTCCATTTTCTTCATCCTGTTTTGAGTAACTTCCGATTGCTCCTTTAACTCCCTTAGCATTAGATCATGCTCCTAAAGTTGTTGTTCAATTGTTGAATTATTGGTTATGCTTTGGCCATAACAAAGAAGAGGGGTGGATCCCTACCATACACAATTTTAAAAGCAGTGAGCTTTGTTGAAGTATGGTAGGTGGTATTATAATAATACTCTGCCCAAGGGATCCATTGCGACCAAGTGTGAGGTTGAAGGTTGGCAAAACATCGTAGATACCCTTCTAAACAACGATTGATGACCTCTGTTTGCCCATCAGTTTGAGGATGATATGTTGTGCTTCTTTTTAGCTTTGTCAGCTACATCTTAAAAAACTCTGTCCAAAAGTTACTTATAAAAACCTTATCTCTATCAAAAATAATAGACCTGGGAAATCCATGTAGCTTAACCACATGTTGGACAAATAAGCTATCCACAGTTAGAGCAGAAAAAAGGTGTTTTAATGTGATAAAATGCTCATATTTGCTAAGGCGATCGACTAGTACAAGGATGGAGTTATACCCCTTGGATTTTGGGAGGCTCTCGATGAAATCCATGGTGACATCCTCCCATACCTGTTCTGGAATAAGCAAGGGTTGTAAGAGTCCACTTGGAGATAATGTCAGGTGCTTGTTTCTTTGGCATATTGCACAAACTGCAATATAACGTTGGATGTACCCTTTCATTCCTTCCCAGTACACTTCTGCTAGCAACCTCTTATATGTCTTAAGAAACCCTGAATGACCTCTAAGCAAACCGTCATGAAATTCGGTCAAGAGGATTTGTATATAGGGTGACGACCTAGGGATCACCAGGCGGTTCTTGTACCAAAATTTTCCTTGAATGAGAGTCCAGCCTGGTTTGTAATCAGGATCAGCCTGAAACGCCTCTTTGACCATCCTTAACTGCTTGTCCTGTGCAACTTGATCAGCTAACTGGTTTAAGCTCAACATCTTGGCAATAGTCAACTGATGTAGAGCCACATAATTAGGCAATCGGGACAAGGCATTCACTGCCTTGTTATCATTCCCCGATTTATATTCTATGTTAAAGTTGAAACCTAAGAGCTTTGTGAGCCACCTCTGATGCTCCTTTGAAATCAGCCTTTGTTCTAGTAGATGTTTCAAACTTTTTTGATGAGTGCGGACTACAAACTTTCGCCTAAGTAGATAATGACGCCATTTTTGGATGGCCAACACAATAGCCATTAACTCACGCTCGTAAACAGACTTCAGCCAAGCTCTTCCTTTTAGGGCCTAACTCAAGTAAGCTATTGGTTATCCCCCTACATTAAGACTGTCCTCAGGACAACCCTTGAGGCATCTGTCTCCAAGACGAATGGAGTCTTGAAGTTTGGCAAAGCCAATACTGGTATTGTTATCGTAGCCTATTTAAACCCATTAAAAGCCTTAGTGGCTGATGGATTCCATTCAAAAGCATCTTTCTTTAGTAGTTCGGTGAGAGGGGAAGCTATCTTACCATAATCTTTGATGAACCTTCGATAGTATCCTGTCAAACCCAGGAAACCCCTGAGTTCTTTTAGGTTATTAGGCATTAGCCACTGAAACATGACCTGAATTTTGTCCGTGTCTACTTCCACCCCATTCTCATTGATTTCATATCCCAGGTATTCAATTTGGTGTTGACAGAAGGAACATTTGTTTTTGTTAGCATATAATTGATGAGTTTGAAGTTGAGAAAGCACCTCCCTTAAGTATTGAAGGTGTTGCTCGATCGTGGGTTTGTAGATTAATATGTCATCGAAGAAGATGAGCACACTACGCTGTAATAGGTGTCTGAAGTTTGAATTCATAACGGACTGGAAAGTTGCTGGCGTATTTGTTAGGCCAAAGGGCATGACGAGAAACTCGTAATGCCCTTCATGAGTTCTGAAAGTTGTTTTTAGAACATCCCCAATCCGCACCCTAATCTGGTGATAACCATACTTTAAATTCAGCTTGGTAAATAATTTATGCCCCTGTAATTTGTCAAACATCATCGGTCATTGAAATCAGAAATCTATCAAGTATAGTCACGTTGTTCAGTGCCCTATAATCCACACAGAAATGCCAGCTACTGTCTTTCTTCTTGACTAACAAGACAGGGTTGGAAAAAGGGCATACATTGGGTTGGATCACTTCTGTCACCAACATTTCTCCTACTAATCTTTCGATTTCATTCTTTTGGCCATAAGGATAGCGATAAGGTCTAACATTGATAGGGGTAGTATCTAGTTTGAGTGTTATGGTATGACTCTTCTCCCTCCAGGGGGTAGCTCTTTTGGCTAAGAAAAAACATCCTTGTATTCGTCTATCACCAATTGTACCTCTGGAGGAATTGGGCTATTCTCCTTGACTGCTTCCAATGATAGACATTCCATCTGTACCTATAGCCCCTGTCTTTTCCGTTGAAGTATTTTAACCATTGAATTCAAGGAAACCTCTACCCTACTCAACCTCGGATCCCCCTTTAGTACTACTCTTCGACCTTCTACTATCACTGCCATGGTCAATCTGTGTCAGTCAAACTCTATTCTACCTAATGAAAACAACCACTTGAAGCCTAGAATTACATCGGAGCTCCCTATATCTAGCAGAAGTAATTCTTCAACCACAGTTAAGCTTTGGAGCCTGAGCGGCACCCTTTTACATACCCTACTGCCCTTTACGGTGATGCCAATCCCCATCACGACACCATACCTTGCTGTTCCTGAAACCTTTAACTGCAGATCCTCCTTCAGTCTGGTACTGATAAAGTTATGGTTGGCCTCACAGTCGATCAAAGCTATCATATCTCGATCGAGAATCTGCCCCGTCATCTGCATGGTATGGGGTGAAGACAACCCCACCACTGAATTAAGAGAGAGCTCCACCCTTTCGGCTGGACCATCCTCCTACATCTCTGCGACTAGCTTTTCGTCATTTCTAGCGTCGTCATCATCTTCATCTATCAACAGGATGTTTAGCTCCTTACTCTTGCATCAATGGCCAACGTGATACTTCTCATCACATTTGAAGTGTATTTGAAGGACACATCAATTTGGGATTGGGAACCCCACAACTGTGACTCAACATTACTGAAAAAACTTTCATTAATTTGGGACAAATTGATGGAAAAGATGGGAGGTCGAAGGGAAATAGAGTATGACATGCAAAAGTTATGTGTAAATGGAATCCTCTCATCACAGAAAATTTATGAATTATTGAGAGTCAAGCATACAAAAAGACCATGGATGGCATTTATATGGAAGCAATACATACCTCCAAAATTCTCCTTCATTGCTTGGCCTAGTCTTCATAATAGACTACCAAAAAAGGATAACCTACTATTTTTGGAGATAGACTGAACATGTGGCTTTTGTAATTTTGAAACAGAAACTGTTGACCATTTATTTTTAAATTCTCTTTTATAGGTGAAGTTTGGAATGCTATTCGGAAACGGCTGGGATTAATTCGAACTATGTCCACGCTATCTAGTGCTATCAAATGGATTCAGAAAAATTACACTGGAGCACGTCTGAGAAGCAAAGCTGCTAGACTCGCACTCATGTGTACCATATACATGGTATGGAAGACCAGGAATGTTATACAAATAGAGTCTACTTCTGCTACGAGCTTAGATGTAATTTACAAAATTAAAACAGTTATGTATAGGATCTTATATAGATTGTATCTCATGGAACTTATTACTTTTTGATATTTTGGATGTATTGGGGAATTTCACGTCTTTTTGATTACAACTTCTGATAGGGGTATGCCCCAAGGATTAATGTACACATGTTTTTGATTCAATATATTATTTACCTTTCATCAAAAAAAGAAGAATTGGCTTCAAAGCTTCCCACCCCAGCTGCTTTCATCGTGGTTGTAGGAGTTGGGAAATTAGGATTGGGGTTCGAAGTGGCTGAGTTTCTGCTTAAGGGTGTCCATGTTATGGTCTGATGGGCTGGAGTGTTATTCTGGAACCCAGGAGGATTAGGCCGTTTAATGGATCTGAAGCCTTCGATGACGGAAACCTGGTCCAAGATGGAGTTGCCATCCTCAATCCATTTTAATGTGTCCATTACCTCCATTAATCTCGTTGGGTTTAAGTTCATGAGCTCTCCCTTGATCTTTTCATTCAAGCTGTTTTATGAAGACTGGGACTAGGGTGTCTTCGTCCAAGAATGGGAATGGGTACGCCAGAGACTCGAACTCTCCCTGATATTGGCGTATGGACCCTGTCTGTTTGATGGCCAAAAATTGTTGATGAATGGTCCCATTGTCTTTGGGAGAGAACCGTCGAAGGAGCTGCGCCTTGAACTCCTCCTAAGTCGAGTAGCGGTGACGTGTCTCTTCCCATTAAAGCCAGGCCAATGCTGCTCCATGGAAACAAACTACCGTTGCCTCCAATTTCTCAGCATCAGTGAGGCGATTCACCATGAAGTAACGCTCTGCTCGGAAGACCCATGGAGTTGGGTCTTCTTCCCCGTCAAAAACAGGCATCTCTAGCTTCCGATCCCTTAAATGGTGGCTCCCTTTATTGTCACCTGTGTATTTCTCAAAATAGGGAGGGTTAACAGCTGCCGATGCCTCCACTGGGTCCTCGGTAGCCCAATGACCACTAGCCTCATCCCCCTATATGTGTTTCCCTGAGGACTACTATCCTTTGACAAAGGCATTTAGGATTTCATCCATTTTCTGAGTTATCTGAGACATCGAGTTTTCAAGATTATTAAGTCTGTCCTCAATGATCGGCAGTTTGCTAAGTCTGTCTTCGATGACCGATAGTCTCCCTTCCATATTCTCCATCCTTGTTGGTGGCATTTAACGTCTCTGATACCAAATTGATAGGTTCAGACACCAAATAAAGGGATAAACATAATTGTATTCAATATAGTTGGAGAATACTGGCTACTTTCGAGAAAAGCCCACTCTCCCAAATACTAGAATTCACAATACAATCCTTTTCTCCTTGTACCCTCTTTCCTCTATGCTTATATAGCCTATACTGTTATTCTAACCGATTCTGTTGACCCCACCTCTAAGCACCTGGGCACGACAAAACAATCATTGGGCTGATTACATTTCAGTCCTTTTCCTTCTACTATAGGTATACTTAATTGGGGGCCTAACAATCTCCCATTCCAGGACTGTCAACGCCATGTTCAACTAAACATTTTTCTGCAACTTCTACGTAGTTTTTCAGGGATCCTTGACAATTAGTCCTGGCAATATGAGGATCAATTATCTTCTCAATCATTCCCTTTCTGTGCCAGTGCATTGCCCAATCAGACAAATTCACCTGTTCTCTTGGTAGCTTGGGGTTTATCACAGGCCTTGCACATAACACTTTGAAAAGGACTACTACGAAAGAGTAGACATCAGATTTCTCGGTGAGCTGTTGCCTCCTGAAATACTCTGGATCAAGATATCCAAAGCTACCCTTCTTACGTGGCCCTGATCCATTGGTGCATTCTTGGAAAGGAAAAAGTCGGATACTTTTGCAACCAAGTGCTCAGTAAGAAGAATGTTTGTGTGTTTTACATCACGATAAATGATACCTTGTGCAACACTAGTGTGAAGATAATGTAGGCCTCTAGTTGCACCAATGCATATATCAAGCTGCTGTTTCCATGAGAGAGGAGGCTTATTCGGGCCATAGAGGTGATCACGAAATGGACCATTAGCCATATATTCATAAACAAGAATCATCTCAGATTGTTTGTTTGAGAAGCCAATAAGAGACACAAGATGGCGATGCCTTAGCTTGGATAACATTTGTATGATTGTATCTCTGTCTGGAAATGATTTATGCCCTTCTCTGAGCTTCGATTTCCTTGTTTTATAACCGTCTTAGTTCCATCCTCCATCACTCCAAAGTAAACTTTATCAAGCCCACCAATACCAACTATTGCCTTTTCATCGAAATTCTATGTCGCATTATGTAATTAGTGTAATGTGAAGAATATTCCAAGACCTTGATTAGAGAACTGATTAAAGTGACCACTCTTGCTTTTCTTGGAACCAAGGACGCTTGTTCTCCTAGAGCTGCTTTTGCTGGACATCAAACTCGATTGACTGGAGTGGAGTGGTCGGAGCTATGATGAGAAGCTATTACATCTTTCCTAATCTTGAGGCCTCTTTTGCCATCAATCAAAAATTATTCCAAGGAAAAACATAGCTGTCACTCCCATTGCAAGGCCTACTACTGCAACAGTTTTCAAATTTATTTTTGGCGAGATGATCCATCAACACCAAATATACCAACCAAGCTCCCCTCTGAATTTCTCATCTTTATGACCTCCAGACCATTCAGAATAGCATTAGGTAAGCCTGAATTGATGCCAGAAGCAGGGCCAACCTGAATCCTGATAGAACTATTCTCGATAGATGCCCTATTGATAACAAAATCCGTGTAATATGTAGTAGAAAGTGCATTGTTGATAGAAGAGAGGTCAAGACTAGACGTGCCAATCAAGTTGTTTATATAAACATCGAAATACAAATTATTAAGTGCCTTGCTCACAATGTCACAAAAGTGCATTCTGATCAAATAGTTGAATCCTGGATGAACTCTCATTTCCTAACTGAGATTGAAATTTGGTTATAGTATTTCAGATTCTGCCATCTCATCTGCAGTTATATAAACCCAGTTCGGAGCAATGTAAGGAGTTATGCCTCTCTTCGGATATTTGACAGCACTAGGATCAAAAGACACATTTTGAGTCCCTTGTGGAAAGGTATTATATGCAAGATCAGAGAACCATGTGCTTGACAATGTATCATTACCTGAAGTTATCACCGGACCTCCTATGTTCAACTGATAAAAAACCTCGAATGCATGCTTGGACAAGCTGTTGAAAGTGCCTCCTTAAGGGATTGTGGAAGCTGTGTCGGAGATGAGATCTTCAGGGGTGGAGACAACCTCAATGGCGTTGACAAATGTAAAAGATTTCTTCGTGGGCTTGAAGGTGAGGGTTAATCTGTCACCGACGACATTAACCAGGTATTCCTTGAGCACCAACATTTTATTCTCTGCCACACTGAAGTCTTCTAAGGAACAAACTTGTCTGTGATGACGCTAAAAACAACAGTGGTTAGATTGTATTGTGGATGAGGAAGAGGGTAAAAGGCCAGACGAATCTAGTGCAACCCTGGACAAGAGATACGAAAGCTAAATTTTGAATCAATAGGCAATATCCTCACAGTGCAATACAAAGGAAGAGCTGTCAATGGAGTGAAGAAATAGAGGAGAGATTGGAAGGAATGGACTCAACTGAAACTTGAAAATCTTCATTATTGGTATCAATATACTTTCTGGAGGAAGCATCTGATTCGAAGTTTCGACCATCATTAAGTTTGGTATCTTCTGATGATCCACAATCAAGCAGATGATTATTAGGAGGTGTATAAGCAGCCACAGGAGAAGAAGAAGAAGAAGAGTTGGGCGTAGAATTAGATGAATCTAACAAATCATTTTTTGCATTGGCTAGTATCACGAAATAAACTAAAAGAGCGAAAGGGGAAGAGATGGGTCGATGCCTAAACAACCTATGATTCAGTCGTCCCGTTATCATGAGAGTAAAAGCAAAGCTAAGCTCCTACACAACAAAGAGAGTAAACAATGTGGTGATAGTTGTGGGTATTAGATTTTTTTAAATAGGTAGAGTGTAGAGTCCATTAACAAGAATTGAGTTTGAGTCAACTATTGCCAAAATGACTAGAACTAGTTATTTAGATAGTTGACCCTTACCACTTAAAAACCTTTTAATATTTTGATATTTAGTCATTATGAGATACTCTAACACTCCCCTTCAAGTGCAACTAGGACTGGACATCTAGTTGTCACTTAAAATAAACGCAGTGGTAACCGAACAGAGCTGCTGGGACTGGACATTTAGACGAAAAATTAGGAAATTAATAATCCGGACCAAACTTGCTTTGATACCATATTAGTTTTTTTAATATTGGTAGAGTGTAGAGTCCATTAATAAGAATTAGGCTTAAGTCAACTATTGCAAAAATGACTAGAATTAGTTATTTGGATAATTAACCCTTACCACTTATAAACCCTTTAATATTTTCATGTCTAGTCAGTATGAGATATTTTAACAGTGGGATTAATAAGAAACTTGAAGGTGATAAAGAAAAGGTTAGGGGATGATGCATGTGTAAGTTTTAAGGTAGAAATGAACAGAAATTGAGATATTGGGTTATCTGGTCTTTGGATATGAGATGCTATAAAGATAGGCTTTTTTAAGGTTTGGTCTTTCGGGTGATACAATATATGAGAAAACTTGGTAAAGACGAAGAAGCTTATTTGGAATCAACTCATCGCTAGCGACCTACGCGTTGGACCTTAAAACCTCCATTACTTCTCTATATATTTATAAATAGTTGCTTACAAATAGCAATCAAAGATATAACTTGTATGCTACTTTTAAAATCTTCAATCAAATTTTCTTATTTGATAAATATCGGAATAAAGATTATCTTAAAATAAACATCCAAGTGAGAAGAAACACGCTAATGTGAGTTCGACCGTGAGATTTTGTAAGCGAAATAAAACCAAGGATGAGCTAGTAATGTTGGAGGGGCCAATAACAAGATTAAGAGCTAAGAAGTTTAAAGAAGCGCTTCAATCCTACATGGGCCGAATTGTAGATGGCATGAAATCTCAAGAGACAATGAGAGCCAATGACATCATAACTAATCAAGTTGGCGGAATGTGCAAGAAGACTTTCATTCTTGTTTAATTAATTATTTTACATTAGAAGTATAACTTTTGACAGCCTACAACTTGTGCCTTGGGCTTATTTAAATCTTTTAGGTTTAATGGGTGGTATTTTAGAAATATTAGTTTGGGCTTTAATTATTTTGGTGAAAGGCCCATATTTAAAGGCCTTTTACGTAGTTAGGGTTTCTTTCTTTTCAAGGGATATAAACACATCATAATAAACATTGTCTAGAGTTAGATTGAATTAATAACGAATTCTATAAGGGAGGATTTCTTGTCTTCTTCTATTGTGCATCAAGAATCTAATTCTTATCAAGGTAATCACTTGTGGCAAATTTCTATTCTTGTTTTCAAATCAACCCTATTATATGCATTTCCTTTCATATAATTAATTGGGGGTTCATTAGGATTAGGGATTTCTTTCTATTCATAATCTACCTAAAGTGTGTGTTTAAAGAGTTTCAGGTTCTTTAGCCTTATGGTTCCACATCATTTGGTATCAGAGCTTGGATTGAGATAAATTCTTATTTATCTTGTATTTATGTGCTGTTATTTCTATTATTTTTCCTTAGAATTCAAAATTAAGGTTCATCTTGTTATTGTGTTTTTCTAAAAAAAAAGAAATCAGTAGCCAAAAAAGAAGAAAACAACTGCTGCCAAAAAAGAAACAAAGAGGTTAAAAAAGAAAAAAAACAAAAAAAGTAAAAAAAACAAAAAACAAAAAAAACAAAAAATGCTAACATTAAAGAGACGAAACATCTACTACTGATTTTTAAAAAAGTTAGCTGTAAAAAAAGGGAAAAATTTTGTCATTGGGGTTGACGTGATTATAGGACTTCCTTTTGTTGGCTTCCTATTTTGTTTAGAGTCTTTACATCTTTGCAACCAAGTTGATTTTTCCATTAAGACAATTTCAATTTCTGCATTTATGCATTAGTTTTGTCTTTCTACTTCATTCTAAGTCTATTATTTTATCTCTTAATTTTTTTCCATTTACACCATAATTAACAAATTGATTCTTGTTAATTTAAATTTTGTATTTTTTTGGGCATCATACATCCTGTCCTCTTGTGTGCCCATTTTGCCTTCATTCATTTCAGTACACTGGCTTCTAGTTTTGTGCCCATCTTCTTTCTTAGGTATTTTCATTGCATTCATAAATCTTAATTTTCTATTTGTGCATTACCTTGATTGAAAATTGAATTCTAAAGTGCAATTGAGGACAACAAGTTTAAGTGGAAAAAATCTTGAGTGTGTAAGCTTAAAAAAGGGTAAAAGCCAATTTTGAGTGAAACATGACTGGAGTGCCATCTCTTGAGTGGAGTGCCATCTCTTGAGTGAAACACGTAAGGGAGTGACTTGTGAGGTTATCTTTTTATTGCTAACCATTTTTCTTGCAACTTTTTGTTATAAGAATGGCCAATAGAAGCGATGGAAAGGAAACATTACTTGAGGATGACAACAATGTGCCTGATTTCAAAGTGATGTATAAGGCATTCCATGAATGAGTTCAAGTAGTTATCTACTAGGATGGATGAGATGGATGAGAGAATTAATGAAACCAGTAGAATCCAAAACCGTAGTAGATTAATTGACAGTCATAGGCACCGGGAGGAAGAATTGGAAAGAATGTATGACAAGTATGAATATGAAGTGCAATCCGTGAGGGGTAGAGTAAGGAGGGAAGAAAGAGTGGTGAGAAAAGATAGCAACATTAATGCCATCAAGATGAAAATTTCGTCCTTCAATGGTAGGATTGATGCTAAAGTGTACTTGGAATGGGAAAGAAAGGTGGACATGAATTTTGCTTGTCATAACTATCCTGAAGATAAGAAAGTGAGATTAAAAATAGTGGAAATCTCTGATTATGCAATAGTTTGGTGGGATGAATTGGTAAAGAATAGGAGGAGGAATAAGGAACCACCTATATCCATTTGGGAAGAGATGAAAAGAGTGATGGAGAAGAGGTTTGTGCCACCTTATTACTATAGAGAGTTGCAACAACAATTACATAGATTCACTCAATGAACTAGATCAATGGAAGATTATCATAAGGAGATGGAGATACTATTGATTAGAGCTAACATAGAAGAGGAGGAAGAGGTGTCAATGGCTCGGTTCATGGGTGGATTGAATAGGGAAATTGTTGATGTGGTTGAGTTGCAACATTATGTAGAAATGGAGGACTTAGTGAATATTGCCATAAAGGTGGAGAGACAACAAAGATAAAGAAGGGCAGCCAAGACTTTCTCAAATTCCAACAACAAATGGAATCCAAAATGGAGCAAAAAGGAACATAAGAAGACGGAGTATTATTTAGTTTCCAAGGAGAAAGGCACTTAGTCAAACAAAGGCAAGGAGAAGAGTACTTCAATTCAAAAAGCTACTATTGATCCATCATCTAAATCTTCTAAACATAGGGATATTAAGCGCTTTAAATTTCAAGGGTATGGTTATTATGCATCTAATTGTCCTAATAAGAAGACTATGTTTATTAAGGGTGGTGAAACTATTTCTAAGTCTGATGATGGTAATGAGTCTGATGGTAGTGATTTGAGTATACCACCTTTAGAAGATTATTCTGATGTTGATGAGAATGTTGAATATGATGTGAAGGGTGAATCTTTAGTTGCTAGACGTGCATTGAACTTGAATGTGAAGGAAGATAGCCTAGAACAAAGGGAGAACATATTTCAAACGAGATGCTTAGTAGGTGGGAAAGCTTGTAGTATGATTATAGATGGGGTAGTTGCACTAATGTGGTTGGTACTACTTTGGTAGAGAGGTTGAGGTTGAAATGTGATAAACACCCTAATCTATATAGACTATAATGGTTGAATGAAAGTGTTGAAGTCAAAGTTACTAAGCAAGTAGTTATTGCATTCTCTACTGGTAGACATGTGGATGAAGTTATGTATGATGTTGTGCCTGTACAAGTTGGTTATATATTGTTGGGTAGGCCATGACAAGTTGATAGGCGTGTTATGCAGGATGGGTACATGAATAGGTATTCTTTTATGAATAATGGGCGGAAAGTTACCCTTGCTCCTTTATCACCCAAAGAAGCATACCTTGAACAACTGAAATTCAACAATCATCAAGCAAGAATTCAAGTAGTGAGGTGAAAAAGAAAGAAGTGAGAAAAGAGTCCATGACAGAAATGAATAAAATTAAAGGCCCAATAGTGAGTGACTACACAAGTGAGGAAAAGAAAGTGGGATGTGCAGGAGAGAAGAAGTTAGTAAGTGAAAAGAAAGAAAAGAATGTGAAAAGTGAGCAAAGAAAAATTGAGAAGAGTTAAAAAGTTAAGACACAACCATGTTTTTATGTGAAAGAGAGAGAGGGAGCTGAAGAGTACATCCTTAGGCAAGAGAGCTTTAATATTGATTTGGTTTAAGGAAACTTTGTTTACTAACATTGACTTTGACCCAAGTTTGCCTAGTGTGTATGTGACCTTGTTGTAAGATTATGACGATGTTTTTCTTGAAGAGGTACCCCATAGGTTACCACCTTTGAGAGGGATTGAGCACCAGATTGACTTGGAACTAGGAGCTCAAATTCCTAATCATCTACCTTACTGAAGCATTCCAGAGGAGACAAAGGAATCACAAAGGCAATTCGATGAATTGCTTAAAAAATGGTGCGTGAGGGAGAGCCTGAGTCCTTATGCTATGCCAAAGAAAGACGAAACTTGGAGGATATGTGTGGACTGTAGAGCGGTCAACAAGATCAATGTAAAGTATTGCCTTCCTATTCCTTAGATGATATGCTAGGTGAGTTGCATTCACTACAATTGATTTAAAAAGTGTCTATCATCATATTAGGATGAAAGAAGGTGATGAATGGAAAACTGCAAATATAGATTATAGGAGTGGTTGGTTATACATTTTGGCTTATCTAATACACCTAGTACTTTCATGAGCTTAAAGAATTATGTTTTGTGTGAATTCCTTGGTAAATTTGTGGTTGTTTACTTTGATGACATATTAATTTACAGTAAGAACTTAAATTATCATATTAAGCAAATTAAAGATGTTTCGGATGTGCTTAGGAAAGAGAAGTTGTATGCAAACCTTAAAAAGTCTTCTTTTTGAACGGGCAAAGTTGTCTTCTTAGGATTTGTGGTAAGTTCTAAGGGAGTTAAGGTTGACTCTGAAAAGGTGAAAGCTATCTAAGAATGGCCAACACCTAAGTTAGTTAGTGAGGTTAGGAGTTTCCATGGCTTAACAGGTTTTTATAGGCGATTTGTTAAAGATTTCTCTATTATTGCCGCTCCATTGAATGAAATCGTTAAAAAGAATGTTGGTTTTAGATGGGAGAAAGAACAAGATAATGCATTTAATACTTTAAAGGAAAAGTTTTGTACTATACCTGTTTTACATTTACCTGATTTTTTTAAGACTTTTAAAATTGAATGTGATGCTTCTGGGATTGTTATAGGGGTTGTTTTGATGCAAGGGAATCGTCCCATAGCATATTTCAGTGAGAAGTTGAGTAGATAAGTTTTGAACTACTCCACCTATGATAAGGAGCTTTTGCCTTGGTAAGAGCTCTTGAATTTTGAGAACATTATTTTCTACCTAAAGAGTTCGTGATACATAGTGACCAACAATCTCTCAAGTACTTGAAGGGACAAGGGAAATTGAGCAACATGCATGTAAGTTGGGTGGAGTATCTCAAAACATTTTCGTATGTGATTAAATACAAGCAAGGTAAGGAAAATGTTGTGGTTGATGCATTATTGAGAAGGTACGCTTTGATTTCTATGCTTACTTCTAAGTTACTTGGATTTGAGCATTTGAAAGAGTTGAATGTGGAGGATGTTGATTTTGCTAATGTATATCAATCTTGTGAACATGTTACATTTGATAATTTCTGTATGTTCTATTACAGTGTTGCTTGTTAGAGAATCACATAGTGGAGGGTTAATGGGCATTTTGGTTTGTAAAGACCTTAGATATGCTTGGTGAACATTTTTATTGGTCAAATATGAGAAAATACATGGAAAGGGTTATGCTAACTGTATCACATGTAAACAAGCTAAGTCTAAGTCTATACTCGCAGTTTGTCTACACCTTTACCTGTACTTAGTGAACCTATTGGACCCCGAACCTTTCTTGAAAGTTAGAACTATTAAATGAGAAATTGTTGGCAATTATTCATGTGTAAAGAAAAGGAGAATTCTTGAATTTGAAATGAA
>JAOTBA010000007.1:16818298-16837322 GCA_025629845.1 Erythroxylum squamatum
ATTTTCGCGCTGCGATTTCCGTTCTTTCGCTTTCATCCGCCTTTCGACTCTGCTTTTGATTTGTTTCCGTTGTATGAAACGAGTCGAAATTGTGTATATCCGTTCCTTCGATTTCCTCGTCCGTTCTTTTGTTATTCGTTCCGCTTTCTGTTTTCCGTTTTTTTCGGTTAGGGTCCGGTTCCAAAATCGGGTCCCAATATTTAGTGGTATTAGAGCGAGAAAATGAAGAGTATAGGTTTTATGTCTTTTCTGAGGAGTTGGGATCTGGAAACGGGTCCCAACATGTTATGTGGGTTTGTGGTGGCCTGTTTTGTCTGTCAAGTGCACTTTGACTAAAGGCTTTTTCTGCCTACCTGCTAGTGGCATGGAGCTCCTTCACGGACTCCCCTAAGTTCACGACTATGCAAAACCATTATATGAGATTGCGATAGTACGTTCTATTTATGGCTACACAAGACCATTTTATGGAATTGTGTTAGTACGTTCTGTTACGTACCTACCCAAACCATTCTGATGTGTTTATGCGTTTATGCTTTGTGGACAAGTTTGATGAATACATGAATTATGTGGTTTGCGATTTGGTTGATATGTTGAGAATTTAAGGAATATGTGTTTTATGGATTTTCATGAGAGGTTGTTATGATCATGAATGTTTTCAATGGTTTTTGCTTGTTACCAATTATAAATCTGTTACCCACAAGCTTTTAAGCTCACCGCCATTCCTTCCCTTCTCCAGGTGATGAGCAAGAGATCAAGTGATATAGAGTCAAGGCATCACTCCAATTTGGATATTTTGTTTTTGAAACTAGATTTTGTAAAACAAGGCTTTAGTCGCATTTTGAGCAATTGCTATTCTTGTAAAGTTTGTATTTTGGATTATGATGTAAGGTGGCTCGAAATACCCACTAAAGCATTGTAAAACTCTTATTTTTTTGATGTGAATCAAATACATATACATAATGTTTGTTTATGACTTTTCAAGTCTTTACATTGCAAATTTCAAGTTTTCATAGGGGTAGAAATTGTGTTCTGACTTTAGGGGAAAAACTGTATTAATCTAGGATGAATTAGGCAAAGTCATCTTCATGGAGT
Source organism: Erythroxylum squamatum (assembly GCA_025629845.1). Lineage (NCBI taxonomy): Eukaryota > Viridiplantae > Streptophyta > Magnoliopsida > Malpighiales > Erythroxylaceae > Erythroxylum > Erythroxylum squamatum. The sequence continues at coordinate 16,819,391 of JAOTBA010000007.1, forward strand.
TGTAGCTTGTCTTTCTAGCTTTCCAACAATATAAAGTATGCAATTTTTAGATATCGGAGTTGAGAGATATGATCGTTTGAGTAGGTGATGTTGCATAGGATGTGTATCCTAAATAATTAGAGTATATGAAGTGATATCGCGCTAGGAGAGTTGAATTTGGGAAGATTATGAGTAAAAGGGATGCTAGGATGGATGTAGGATCCATTGGAAAGGTTTTGGAGAGGGGAAAATATAGCAAGACCCGAAGGTTACACGGTCAGGCTGTATATATTCACACTGACCGTATATTCCTGATGCAGAAAAATTGCCAGACCCGTGAGTTACACGGTCTGCCCGTGTAAATTCACACGTTTCGTGTTTTGAGCCTCCAAACAAAATCTCCATACTCGAAGGTTACATGGTCATGCCGTGTATATTCACACTGGTCGTGTGTTCCTAACGCAGAAGCACAATCAGGCTCGAAACAAACACGGGCTGCTCGTGTGATTTCACACGGCTGTGTGTTTTGACCCTCCAAATGACAAAATCTCTTTTTGGAGTCTTCACGAAATTTGTAAATCTAGAAGTGCTCTTTCAAATAGTCTAAGAATGACCTTAATCCGACTTCTCTAGTGAAAGTTATGATAATTGTCCCGAGATAGGTACAACATAATTAAGGACATGAGCATGGTTGACTCTTTTGGCCATAACTTCGTAACCCGACCTCCAAATTAAGTGATTTTTGAAGAAATAGATTTCTAAGACATTTATCTATCTTTAAATAAAAATTTGTAGCCTTTGGTGTTGATTTGAAAAGATTGATGGAAAAAAATGAGGAATCAGTTGGAAGAACATGACTTGGTTATGAACATACTTCGGTATTTTGACGATATCTGGATCTGTATAGCTCCAAATGAGATGGTTCTTATTTCAAAATAAACTAGAAACATATAGCTACAATTGTTTTGAAGAAGTAAAAGTGTGATTTTGGTGATTGGCTGGTGTGGGGCGCCACCCTTGTAAGATAACCACTAATGAGGGTTCATTGACATAACCTACAAGGAAACCCGCTCACGCTTTATGCTCACGTTTCATGATTTAGCAAGAGTTAGGCTTCGAAAACGGGGGCCAACATAATATGGTATCAGAGCAAGAGTTGGATTCCGAAAAATGTTCGAGTTCCAGCAGTGTGTGGTATCAGAGCTCACGTTTTCATGACATAAGAGTTGGACTCTGACCATCGGGGTCCAACAAAACCTTAGACTGATATATCTATGGTATTTGTGTTGGATTTACCTAGGACTAGGAAAGATAGAGATAACATATTTGTTGTTCTAGACAGATCCAGTAAAATCTCTCATTTCATTACTTGCTAGAAAACAAATGATGCAACAAACATTGCTGATCCTTTCTTTAGGGAAGTGGTTTGACTTCATGGCGTGCCAAGAACCATTGTTTCATATATGGATGTTAAGTTCCTAAGTTATTTTTGGAGAGTTTTATGGGGAAAGTTAGGTACTAAACTTTTATTTTCTACTATATGTCATCCACAAACTGATGGATAAACTAAGGTATTTAATAGGATCTTAGGAACCATGTTGCGTGCAATTATTGGGAAGGGCTTGAAAACTTGGGAAGATTGTTTACCGTTCATTGAGTTTGCATATAATCGTTCTATACATTCTTCTACAAGTAATTCTCCATTTGAAATTGTGTATGGTTTTAATCAGTTAACTGTGTTGGATTTGATGCCTTTACCTTTGACTGAGATTGATAAGTTTAGATGGCAAGAAGAAGGCCGACTTGGTTAAAACAATCTACAAAAAAGCACGTGCACAGATTGAGAAAAAAAAATCGCATATATGCACAAAAAGCAAATAAAGGTATAAAGCAAGTTCTCTGCGAACCAGGTGATTGGGATTGAGTGCATAAGCGAAAAGAAAGGTTTTCACAGTAAAGGAAGTCAAAATTTGATGTAAGGGATGATGGACCATTCCAAGTGTTGGAATGCATCAATGACAATGCATACAAGATAGACTTGTCAGGTGCGTATAATGTTAGAGCTCCTTTTAATGTTTCTGACTTATCTTATTTTGACTTTGATTCAGATTCGAGGACGAATCCTTTTGAAAAGGGAGGGGATGATGTGAGCATGACCATGAGACTTTGTAAGCGAAATAGAGCCAAAAATGAGCTAGTAATGTTGGAGGGACGAAAAACAAAATCAAGATTTAAGAAGTTCAAAGAAGCACTTCAATCATACATGGGCCGAATTGTAGATGACATGGAATCTCAAGAGACAGTGAGGTCCAATGACATCATAACTAATCAAGTTAGGCTGATGTGTAAGAAAACTTTCATTCTTATTTAATTAATTATTTTACGTTAGAAGCATAACTTTCGACATACCACTACTTGTATCTTGGGTTTGTTTAAATTTTTTAGGTTTAATGGGCTATATTTTTTTTTGAATGGTAATGATTGCGCTCAGCACATATTATTGAGATCCATAGTTAAAACGTCATACAAAATAGAAGGAGGGCATACCCCCATTCAAAACCAGGCATAGAATTAGCTGCCCTAGCTATTGTATGAACAACTTGATTCGCTATCTCTCTAATAAACACATAAGTGATAAATGATAGCTCATGAATGAGAGCTTTACAATCCTGAATAATCATTGAAAAATATGAAGACAATATAAGCGTAGATGTTAAAAACTGGTTAACAACTTGACAATCCGTCTCCACGCATATTGGGGAAAAGGATAAGGTTTTAATTAAACTCAAAGCTTCCCGAAAACAAAGGGCTTCTCCTACTTGTGGATCTCGCCAACCTGGTAGCGTCATCAATTTACCAGCACAATTTTGCCCTTGAGAGTTTCGGATTATCATGCCGAGGCCATGAAAACCATTCTCCAACAAAGCAACATCAATATTACACTTAAACTGATTTGGAGCTAGAGCCACCCAACAAGATGGAGAGCGTTGATTAGTGGTATGTGAACAGCATTGGATGCCTTTGCTGCTTTCCATTCAGAAAGGGCTGTTCATGCTCGACTTAGAATAAAACGATGGGGATAAAATTGCGACGTCCACACCACTTCATTGCGATAAAGCCACAAACTCCAGATTAACATAAAAATCTCTTCCTGTTGTGATTGCATGAAGGACGAGACCACACTCGTAAGCCATTCCTGCAAAGATGAGATAGCTTGCCAGCCCACAGCCTATAGAAGCCAAATGGATTGGGCAAATTCACAATTACAAAGCACATGTTGTGCTATTTCCATAGTCTTACCACAAATAGGGCATGTGTCATCTAAATTCATATGACGCCTTCTTAAGGTGGCTCTTTATGGAAGGATATTACGTAGAATACGCCAAATAAGAATCTGTACTTTACCTGGGACCTGAACTTTCCAGGCTTTTTCCCATAGGAAGCTAGCAACATTAAAATTTTCATTAGCCATCTCTGTGTTGAGTCTGTAACTGTCTTTGACTTGGTATTCGCCTTTCCTATTTTTGATCCATATTCGATCATCCGAAATAGTCCAAAGTCCCAACAGAATCTGTAAAATGAGGTCTGCATCTCGTGGGCTGAAGGAATTGTGAATCAAAGGTTCATTCCATTGGCGTCCTATCATGAGATCAAAAACCATATTTAAGTTCAATTCCTCCATGAATTCCGTCTGAATAGTAGGATCCATATCATCCATTAACCAGGAATCCCGCCATATATTGATGGTAACACCATCACCCACACGTTTTCGACATCCCTAAAGTAAGTTGGGCCTTACTTGACACATACTTCGCCAAATCTGGCTTGGATTGCTGCCGAGATTTGTTGTGAAAAATTCAGAGTTTCGGAAGTATCTGGCCTTCAGGATTTTTACGGCAATGGAATTAGGACGTTTAATCAACCTCCAACCTTGCTTTGCTAGTAAAGCAAGATTAAATTATCGCAAATCACGATATCCTAAGCTTCCATGAACCTTTGGAATTGCTATACGTCTCTATCGAAGCCATTTTATACCATTGTTGTCTAGGCCTCCATTGTGCCAAAAGAAACTATTCATTAAAGTTTCCAAGTCCTTACATGTATCGACGGGCAATAGGAAAAGAGACATGATGTAGTTTGGCATAGCTTGAGCTACCGTTCTCAACAAAACATCCTTGCTTGCCTTTGATAACAATTTTGCTTTCCATCCCTGTAACCTCTTTGTTAAATTTTCCACCGCATAATGAAAAACCTGTCTTTTATTGCGTCCGATAACAGATGACATTCCTAAATAGCTATCATAACCATATCGCTCATTAACACCCAAAATTTGACAAACCGACTTTCAGGTTGCCCCTTCTGTATTAGGGGTAAAGGAAACTTCGGATTTTGAGAGGTTGACTTTTTGCCCCAAAGTTGTCTCATATAGACGTAAACACACTTTCAATTGTAAAACCTCATCTCGTGTAGCTCGAGTAAAGAAAAGAGCATTGTCAGAGAAAAAAAAGGAGATACCGGAATAGCCCCTCTTGCGACTAGAGCACTATGAATACGACCTTATGCTTGATATTTAGAAAGAATGGCGGATAAACCTTTCACACAAAGTATAAAAAGATATGGTGAAAGCGGATCCCCTTATCGGAAGCCCCTGCGGCAGAATTTGTTGGCTCATGTTTAAAGGTCTTTTACATAATTAAGACTTCTTTCTTTTCAAGGAGTATAAATACATCGTAATAAACATTGTTTAAAGTTAGTTTGGATGAATAATGAATTTTTATAAAGGAGGATTTCTTGTCTTCTATTGCATCAAGAATATAATTTTTATCAAGGTAATCACTTGTGACAAATTTCTATTCTTTTTTTTAAATTAACCTTATTATATGCGTTTCTTTTGATATAATTAATTAGTAGTTCATTAGAGTTGAGATTTCTTCTTGTTCGTGTTCTACCCAAAGTGTAAGTTTCAGATTCTTTAGCCTTGAAGCTCCGCGTCCCACGCACTTAGCAGGAAAATTAGCAACAAGGTAACATTTTTCGAATGGAATCAGCTTCCGTACCACTTTTCCTATTGTTATTCAAGATCTCCATAAAAGTTTAATATTGCTTCTCGTGTTGATAGACTACAAATAAGACAATTGCTACAAAAAAGAATAGCATCCACGGTGATGTGGATCAAAGAATATTGATTGTGAATATATTTGAAAATTTTCTGCAATAGATTAAAAACAATAGAACTTGATAGGAAGCAAGTTACGAGTTACAGCTACTGTCATTGCATCCTGCGGCCCTGTTCTGCCGCTCTGAGATATATCAGGCCTCGTCGTATCCTCTGTCAAAAGAAAAAAATAGAATCATTGTTTGGAACAGCAAGCAAAGTATGAGCAATCCCCAGGCTGAGCAGGGAGCCTAATGGTTGGCACCCTTGAGTAGCGACCAAGAGTTCCTCAATTCAAATCCACACCTGGGGTGGAATAAGGTTTGGTTATGGTGGACAGGGGAAAATTACGTCATGTATTATCCAAAAATTCGCCTAAATAATACCTTCTAGACCACAAACGTTAGAAGTATGAGCAACTCTCAGAACTGGGTTCCAGTTCAAAACCAGGATGTTCAACTATGTTCCCCACCTCAAGATATTCATATACTAACTGTTAGTTTAGAAGCTCTCAAGGAGATCCAGAAAACATACGAGCTCATACTTGGAAATTATCTTATGTGGATAACTACGGGCTTCACAGAAAGAGGAAGACCGGAATCTAAAGAGAGTAAATCAAATGGATATTAGGAAACTGGTAAATAAACAAAGTACAAGCAGTAATATTCTGCTAATCCTTCAAGGTATATAAGAGGGACTGTGTACCTCCGCTGTATCCCTCATGCGTAGGAGCTCCAATCTTTCATAAGGTCTTCGGTCGGATATGGATGCGAGCTGTTGAAGAGCATAAATAAGTAATCACACAAATTCAATGTCATATCCTACATGCCGATTGCTAATAAGTAATCATACCCAGAAGCTGAAAAGTTCTGGATTCAGTTGTGATGGCATCATTGACTCCACATTAAGTAGTTTTTCCAATCTTCTTCGATCTGCATTACGACTCGAGTATTAGCAGGCGCATCAATAAGTTACAACATATGAGAATATGAAGTAGGAGACCATTAATATCATGTCAAACTACACTCTCCTAATACCAGAGCACTTATGCCTTTATTTACCAGTCACTGACAAAAATTTGCACAACAAAAATTTCGCACTCCAATTTGAACTGAAAGAGGACTCCTCAACTTTCAACTTGCATCTGGATAGATGTCCAGACACCAAAGACCTTCACTGTTTGTACTATCTATAAATCCAAACTCTCTTCATTACAAAAACCACAAATATAAATGACTTGAAGTATATCTGAATATGCAATTGTTTACTACGCAGCAAAACCATGAATGAACCCATCAGCATGACCAAATTGTCCACCAATATAACTAGGGTGGTACTTGCCATGTCATGGCATTAACGACTTCAAATTTGACTAGCTTAAATATTCAATTACCACAGCCAGTAAAACTGCTAGTTATCAGGCCAATTTCATGAATTTCATCATATTAAGATGGTTAAAACGAAATGCTCTAGTGTCGCAGCATGGTTATGTAATTTTAAGGTTTTTGATATAGGAGGCTACAAATCTTTATTTATACATATGAGGGTTATCAATGTGAATGGCTTATTCTACTGCAACTAGATTATGGACTGATATATGAAAAGGCACTCACAGGGTGAAATTAGAGTTTTACAATGGACAAACATATAAATTTGCTTCTTTAGCAACACTAGGAAAGCTTAACAAGCATTATTCCTAACAATGGTCATATGAACTGAGATAGGAAACAACTGAAAAATAGAAATTTCCAACTTCTATCTCAAAGATAATTTTTCTGGTTAATACGATCACAAAATTGTGGTCCTTACAGTTTGCTAAAGTAAAAATAGTTTTAATCTACATATTGATAATCCTTATCATTAGTCTATTGTGTTTCCTTGTCACTTCAGATAACCAAAATGGAAAAAGTTCCAAATAACTAGTTAGATGTTCCAAAAGATGAGTTAGAATATTGGTAATTAACAGAAACCAAAAAACTGACCAGAAACAGTAATAGAATTTACATCATCGTATACATTTACCTTGTCTTGCAGCTTCCTTTGCCCTTCTCAACCACGATCGAGCAAATTCGGCCGCATTATTTGTAGATTCCTGTAACTGAAAGAATTAAGAATTAATTCTAGCATATAATTAAGTAAATTGTTGATTTTCAACACCTTTCCCAAATACAAAATCGCAGTCAGCCTATAATAGATTTAATGTATAACACTGACTAGGAAATAGGTAAATCTTTAACAACAAAACGAAGTACTCTTTAAGAGGATCAATGTAATAACTAAATCGCCAAGATATAATAACACAAGTCAGTAAAACAATTCTTGTGCTAAAATTTCTATATTTTATTTCTGTTCATCATTTTGCAATTAGAAGATTCAGGACAAATTGGAAAAGGAAAAAATTGACAACAGACAAGAACACATGATCAGAATGAGACATACTTCCTCTCTCACTTCTGATCGTTCTGGTAGATAATCCTGCACCCACTCAATATCTGCCATACGGTATCTGTATTAAGCAATAGAAGCAATTGTAGTCAACTAGCAAAACAAAGTAGTAAGACTTAATGAGCATTAAGATAACAGAAACGGAAGTACTCAGAAGATGATCAAGCTTACCCATCCTGATCCCAAGACCGAAGGATGCGAAACCTACGACGACTTTCAATCTACATCAAAAGGTAGGCCAAAAAAACCATGCTAACAGTAAGCCAAAGTGATACAATTCAAAATGAATGATGAACAGAAGAACATATTGAAGTAAAATGAGTTGCTTGCCTCTAGATAAAATCTTCCATCTGGAAGTGGCTCACACCTGAAATGTTAAGAATTATATAATTCGAAGAAATTAAGATAAAAGTCTAGCTCAAGAAAAGCACCCTACAAAGATAACTAAAATAAAACTTGAACAGAGAAATATGAAGCCAAGACCTACTCTGTGATCTCCACTTCACAAGCAAAGTCAGCTATTGACCCTGTACTTGAATCAATGACAACCTACAAAATTCATAGGAGAACCATGAAAACCAATAGTAGGGGACTTCGTGTTGACCCAGTAAACTATAAGGAGAAAATCAGGGAAGAAAAGGTGCAGTGTCAACAATCTACCATTCCCATCCGGTGATTTCCTTCCATGATCCTCCTCACCTGTCAATTAAAATAGACCATAAAGGGCAATGTCTGCACTGGAAGGGAAAACAATCATGGAGGTATTACAAAACCTCTATGCTAAAAAGTTGATCTCAAGATTTACGCACATAATCAATCAATTCCACAAGACACGTCTTTCCTCATTTCCTTGATAGTGAAATATGTATCATATGTTCATTTTTTGCTATAACGCCTTAAATCATCGCAATTAAATGTGCACCATTATCCATTAGACTTTATGGTTCTAAACTCTAGCAAATGTATGGAAAACACAGCTTGTCCAAACACAAGGGTTTTCCAGAGGAAAAGACCTTCTATTTTCTTGCAATTCCTCTCTAAGGTCCATGCATCTTCCAAATATATCAGTATCTTCATTAGTGCAAAACATAAACTATGACAGTCTTGCTCAAAAAGGTGTTGATTGAGGTTGATAGTATCTGTTACAAAATTGAAGTTGTAGCATTGCAGACAAGTTGGATCCTGTTTTAATAGACATTAAATTATAATTGCGCCATCATCATCAGAGGAAATAAGAATTTAGGTCATTTATGCTTGGAATCCAGAGTCTACATGCATACTGAATGATCCCACTATTTCCTTCTTCCCAGTTACGAGCAATAAAACAGCTCACCATCAGTCTGTACCGAGGTTCAAATATGTTGAGCGGAAACTTCTGACATGGGATGACAACATCCATGACGAACAGCGGGATTAAATCAACACCAAGCTGTGTCAGGCTCTCGTGCTCTGATTTCCTTTCAGCATATTCCTCCGCAAAGTGTCTTTGTATAATGCTTTTAAGTGTCACACTGTTAAGACCCCAAAATAATGTCAATAAATGAAGAAAACATAAACTGCTATCTTGAAATAGCCTTGTACTACTTATACACTATGAGATGTTGCAGCTTTGGTGTAATAGGGTAGGGAAAGTTCTAGATTTTCTATTTACCTTAGTCTGCAGCAAAGTTAATGTAAATGGCAGAATTCAGAAGAAAATGAGGGTACCAAACAGAGACAACATGTCACTTTATTCTATACAATTGCTGGAGTACGAGAGTGTTACAATCACCGAATATTGTAGCTTCAAAGAGTAAATAAGCACTCTGTTTCCACTGGCCTACTACATACACCAAGCACTATATACATGTAGTAGTGCAACTCAAATCGATCAATTTTTCCAATATTTTTGGATGCCTATAAAGATATTGGGAACACCAAAGAATAGAAACGAGAGTAACATAAGGAAGAGAATCTGGCTTTCCTTCGCATAGCCTGGATGAGTTATAGCCAAAGATGAAGTTTCTTTATGATTCCCACACAGAATATGTAACAATAGAACTTCCTCAAACTGGGGTCATTAACATTCTTGTTTAATCCAACAAAGATAATTGTATAAACTTCCAGGGAACTTTCCACCCCTGTTCCATCCAACAACAAATTTTGTACAATTTAATCAACTTCTTTGCGCAAGAAAAATATCTGCCTCAACTGGATTATTTGAACAACTGTAGGCTTATAGACTGTGGTGAATAGGATACTCTACATCTACCAGAAAGCAGAAAGGACGGATATTCCAGAACCACGGCATAAGTTTAATTGGCAATTCAAACTGTATATATAAGCACACAGTCCCCTTCCCGTATCAATCTCCAAAAAGCAAGAGATAGAATGTACTACTGCCAGATAAATAACTCACCTGACTGCACATGTTCTAGGACTGACAAAGAGAACTGTGCGGCATAATGGACATTTGTTACCTAGTTTTCGATTCAAAATCAGTTAGGAAAGAATAGATAAGATGCAAGCGTTGTTGCTCAAGATCTTATGAGAACAGCAAAAAGACTGACCACGATCCATTGACTGAAAAAGACATGCACGACAGAAAGAATGCCCACATGGAGTTGTAACAGGTTCATATAATAACTTCAGACAGAGTGTGCAATCAAAATCATCACTGCGTTCTGGTTTCCTGACATTTCTTGGGGTTGGTCTGGGTACCTTTTTCCCCAAATTGTGAAGAGAAGCCTGAAGAGGATTGCTACACATCACCAGAATACTCAGTAAAAGCAGATGAATAGACTTAAGCTAGAATAGGAACAAGAACCAGTAAATTTTGCATCATACTATCAAAGAGACTACGAGGCAAATGTGCAAGTACTCAATACCTAAAAGGATCAAGCTGAAGGCCAGAAAGAATTACATCCCGGGCCAATTCATATTTTTCCAACTGCCAATTCATCGCAAATAAGATGTTGGCATGTCAAAAATGTTTATAAACTACCCACTAAACAGACTAGCACCAGGCAATCTCTACAAGAAAGAGAAAGTTTCAATTGTTCTTACCATGATGAGTGCATTGGCCTTTAGGATGTAAGAATTGACTAAATTGCTTCTGATACTCATAACTTTTTCAGCATCCTTTAGTGCTAGCTGAAGAGTCATGAATTCTGCTCTTAGAAAGAATACAAATTTTATAGAATAATGAGATAATATTTATTTCACAACATTAGGAGAACAGGGACATACTTCAGCATGTATAGTAGGATCCAGCCCATTTAATGGTCGATCTTCAGAAGCAGATGCAGGTCTCTGTTTCAGATATTGGCTAATCCTAGTTGAAGGAAAAGATTCATCACATAAAGCACATCAAGATGACTAAAACTAAGATTAACTGCAAATAAACAACAGAGAATATAGTTTATCATATCCAAGCTGACCTGATATAAGCGGCACTTCTATTAGAAAGAATGATGACATCACCCGGTTTCATGTTGTTGGCTCTTGAATAACAATTGATTGCCTGAACATCCCACTTAACCAATCAGCAAATATATTCAAGCCATGAAAAGACAATGATATAAGACATCATACCTACAATCAACCAAAAAGTTCTTAATAATTAGCTTATCATGATTAACCTCCTATCGTTTTCAACTAGTACCCTCCTATTTTTCATTCCAGAAAATTAGCAGCACAATAATTTAACATGCAACTTCAGTAGTGAAATGGAGCATTAAAATTAAGGGGAAAAAAAGGAAAAGAAGCTTGCCTCCTCAAAACGGTTCTCGCGGAATGCCTTGTTTCCATTCTGCACAAGCTCAAATACAAGACTAAACCTCTCCCATGGCAATGAACGATCCCCTTCATTGACCTGCACCATTTCGTTATCATCAAAAACAAAAGACTCCATTTAACAATTGCAAAGCCAATTTCAACAGGACAACCCACAATCACATATTTCTGTAATATAACCAATCACACCACAAAAGATGACCATAGGCCAAGGATTAAGAAAAGAGAACCCGGCCTTTATATAAAGCAAAAACAAAGGGTCTAGGACTTTCCAGAAAAAGCTCACCAATATATAATCCTCAACATCGTCAATGCCTTCCAAAGTGACAGCGGAGGACGAGGGCGTTCCTTCGTCACCAAGCATCGCAAGCAAAAATGAAGAGAGAAAAAGTGCTAGAGAGATAGAGTATAGTGTTTGTTTTGTTAATTATACTGAGAAGAAGAAGCAGAGAAGAAGAGACAGAGAGGCGCGTGTATGACTACACGCGCGGACCTTATTTCTCTACGTATACTCTTTTATTATCTCCCAAGTCTCAACTATCTAAAACTCCAACTTCCACTTCTCTCAGCCACAACGTCTCTCCTTTTATACTTGTATTCATGTTATGTCTGTGTATCACTTAGTCACTTACCATTAATATTATTCCTTTTATTTTATATACCATTAATTCCTTTTTTTTAAAAAAATTTTGGATCAAAAGCTAACGGTAAACGAGAGCAGCGGCTGCCCGGCGAGGCTGAGAGGCGGATTAGGACAATAAGACAATACGAATGTCCCAACAAGCAACCTTAAAGAAGAGAACACTAAAGACTTGTTCGGAACCATGCTATTGTTCCGAACAAGCCTTTTTCTTTTTCAAATTATGTGCTAATAAAGTCATTTGACTGCTTTTATGCAATGAGTCAATGCCTCTTCTGTTGCTCTTAAATTATCATTAGGCATGGTCAATGAGAAAAATAAGGTTTGTGAAGCGGAGGGAGGGAGGATGGATGAGGCAAGTGGTGGGTGTTGGCGGTGGTGTGTAGCTTTACCAAGTTGCCACGCTCGTCTCTTGACATCCACACTTTTTAGCTTATGGAACTTGATTGATGGGCATCGGTGGCCACTTTTGGAAATCTCTCTTTTTTTTTTCCAATTGAATGGGAGGTTCCGTTCCAATCTAATATTATCCATATGTCTATCTGTGTTGCCCAAGTTAAAAGCCCCTTCTCAATAAAGTCGTTTAACTTGAAGTATGCCATTACATTTGGGCCAAGTGGTAAACAGTACGTCCTTTGAATTACAAGCCTTACTGCCTTGAGACATAAGAAACTATGTCACCCACGAGTGCAGTCATTAGAAATAGGGCACGAGGGTAAAGCAAAATAGATAAATATGTTTCTTAGATCTTATCGCCCTATAAGATTGTAAGACGATAATATTCTTAAGCAAACCCAAAAGAACTTAATGAAACATACATAAATTCAAACATAGTTTTCAATACCAGGTTCTTCCTGAGACAAAATGAGAAAGGTCATTTTGAGTCCAATGTCGAGCCGGAGTGTGGGGATGCTTAGAATGAGCGTTCCACCTTTTGAGTCCAAGAAAGTCACTGAACCATTCGTCGAAAAGTACCAAAGAAGCCAACGAGCTTACTAATCATGTTTTTGGTACCATTGTCGTCATCATCTCGGCTGTCTCCAACACTTGAGTGCCCATGCACGGCCATATCCTCTTGATCACTTTTGCATTGGAATATATACGCCGTCGAAGAATGTCAAAAGGGAACACAAATCGCGTAGAGTTAAGTACGTTTGGTTCAATGTAGGAGATTCAATGGCCGCCGCATCACTGTTCATGACCGAACGTTCATGTTTCCTTCCTAAAATAGGCAAAATGCTATGAAATGCCAAGAAGAATTGACAAAAGGGTTACCCCAGAGCTTTGAGCTGTCTCCATTGACATCTCTGGCTTTAATTCTAAGAAAATTTTCAATTGCAGTAAGTTCTTGTTTTCATTTATTTTTGTTTCTTTTCCAAGAAAATAAAACATCGTTCAATTGTACCATGTTGTTTGTTTCCTTTTACGGAGAAATGAGGGGAAAAAAATACAGTTATTCACTTGTAAAATTTAGGGCAAATAAAATATGAAGTCAACTTTATATAAAGTTAGAGAGAATTCAATTCTGGATCTCTTTACAAGAATTCCGACAACATATGAGAACTAAACTAGCCTTTACTAATATAATATAGATCTTTTAGATTTGATGTGGCTGGAATAGACATAATGTTACCTATAAGTTAAGTTATAACATGTTTGTCCCACATTTTTTTGATTAAAACATCGGCAATATGGATCCCATATAGAAAGTCGGTATCTTTTTTTTTTTTTTCTCTCTTTGGGGTACATAAGAGCGGTCAAAGATCGTTTTAGCCTACAAGTCCTGCGCCGAGCAATTCCTAAAATGTCTTCCCGCATATGATGATGAAGAATCCCAGAAGCATTATCTAGTTTTGTCACCTTCAACGAACTTGCAATGCCTAACTAGTTAGATAGTCAACATACATGTTTACTTCCCCGTAAGTATGAACCAATATGCATTCTCAATCTTTCCTAAACAAATGTTGGCAATTATGAATAATTCAAAATAGAGGATCATGTGAGTTTAAAGGCTTCAACACTTTATTCACCGCTAACAAAGAGTCGAACTCCACCGTGATCCGTCAAAGCCATGTTCCCATACAAGTTGAAGATCAAAACAAATAGCAAATAATTATGCTGTCGCTATATGGCTCCAACTTAAAATGATTTGTGTTAATTATTTTATAGAATTAAATAGATCTTGATTTTCGGGAAATAAAAAGTCACGAAAAATTTTCGTAATTATTCTACTGCGGTCAGGATCAGATCCCGACCCGATTTCCCAACAATAAATTCAAACAACCAAATACTTTTTGCATCATGAAAATGCCCTACAAATAGGTTGCATAGCAACTAGCTACATCCTAATTAATTCAATAAATCTCACGTGCAGGCAAGGCCAAGCAATTGATTTCATAGTTTTCCTCTAGACTAGCATCTTCATCATATGACTACAAAATTCATTGATACCACTCCGGGACCCCCAAGGGCACACAGAGAAAAAGACACCAAACTCTAGGGGTACGTTGTACTAAACAAATAAACCTCTCCGACAACCAAAGACCAATAAGGATCAACAGTAGTTTAGGTTTCAAGTATAATGGTCGAGTATACTAGTCGTTTCTCTCTGTGGGCACCAAGCTCAAGGCTTTCCTTTTAGAAACTCTAAACTCACCAATCTTTCCTCGTTAAACTATGATCTCAAATAGGATCTGCTCTACACAGTCCCAGACTGTCGACAATCCCATATTGTCTCTAGACGTTTTGATACACAAGATCTTTACGAGAAGGCAAGTGCAAAGCATACTTGTCTCTAGATATGACTGATGGGCTACATTATTCAAGACTTAAGCTTTCAGGAGGGAAGGAGTTTAGAGAGAAGCCATGAAAGTAAACACACTCAAACTTTCATTCATCTCAAACTTAGTTGATTTCAACCTCTTTCAACCTCTAAGTACAACAATAAAAGAGCCTTGCTTTATAGGCGAAGCAAGGGAATACAAACAAACTAATTTAAGGAGGAAATATGTTCCCTAGGTACAATTATGAAAACTTAAAAAAAAAGATGCCCTAAGTATAATCATTACACATCTTTAAAAAGGCAAATGGTAAAAAGATTTTTAAAGGCTAAGAAAGAATCTTTTAAAGTGGGTGCGAACCCCCATTCTCTTATCAATATGATTAAAAAACACATAACTATAATAGACCATAATGATGTCTAGAAAGAAGGGTCCCACATTGAGGAGTGAAATCCATCTCATCATTTATCACGAATTGGTTTGTGCCACGACTGATGATTGGACGAAGAGTCTAGATCATTTGAACTATCAGTGTTAGCTTTGTAGGTCTTTTGTCGTTTATTGGAACTGGCATCATCTGTGTAGAGTCTTTGTAGGAATAGGTTCAGTTCTTCTTCACTGGGGATGTAAATGTCATCATTAGGGTCTTGAGCATCCTGGAAGGCAGAGGTTGGAGGTTGTGAAGGTCCTGCAGTGTCTGAGGAATCTTGGACTTGGGTTGTTTCATCAGTTTCGGAATACATTAGGCTGTTTGGGCTTGACATTTCAACTTCTTGTGCTTCAAGTTCACCAGGAATAAACACTCCTGGGTAAGGTCCAAGAGAAGTAGAAAGGATAGGTGTATGTCGAGGAAAATGAATAATCTCCTTAAGAAAATCCCTAAGAGATTTGAGAACATTCTCTTTGTACCTTGGCCAATAAAATGAATCATGATGAAAACATACATGATTATCATAATAAATTGTATCAGTTCTTGCTATGAGACATGGATGATGGATAATGAAGAAACATTGTGTAGACTATCTCTTATAGGATGCTTCCTATAATCGATGTTGCTCAATGACTATGGAAAGTTGTTTCTTCCATTGTTCTAGTGGTTGATACCACTCAAGAAATGTACAGTGTGGACTACGTACCATCATACAAGGTATGAGAACGGGAGTGACAACAGGAATAAGAGGAATTACTGGTTGTGGTTTGGAGATTGACTCTGGGTAATAACTGCCAGTGTGTTTTAACATCTCACGAAGAGATTTAGGCTTGAGCCTTTCTGTGTTGAGACCAATGGATTTACTGGAATCACCATCATGATCATCCTGAATAGAATGGTATTTTTAAGAAGGCATATAGCAAGTCTTTGAATTTTTCTTTCGTCGTTGTCATCGATTATACAACTCATCATCATCATCACTGTCTGATTTAGGGTTCAGACAGGCTTCACAATTTGGCTCACACATAGAGGGATCTATATCCCAGATGAAATGTCCACGATGATGACTTATACAGACCGGATCTCCATCAGATTTGACATAATGAATTGGAGGGTCTTTGCCTTCAGTATGATACATAACATGTTGTATCATCAAAACTGGGCCACAAGTGTTTAAAGTACCTGTTTGATCATCAGTAGGCCTAGTGTAGATAGATTTCACCGATCCATCTTGAAGAGTCTGAAGAATTGGAGGATTGATCGTGTGAAATGAGTGTCTGTGATGAGTATGGCACATCTTCTAATAGTTTGTGATCTATTCTGTCGACATCAATTTTCCAGCTCTTTTGGAGGCAATTGCTTCGAGATCTAAATGATAGTGATACGATCATTAGAATGATCAACAACTACGTAAAGAGTATCCGAAGTAGAGTTTGGAAAGTTCAAATCTATAGTATTATTCTGGAGGCAATAGATCATCTGATGATGTAGTATAGCCATAATTGTTGTAAGGTCTTGATCTGCTCCAGTGATCTGGATCTGGACCTAGAGTCTTTCATATAACATTGGACCATCAAGCCTGACTTTGAAATCAGGTGCTATGGTGAGAACGACACTTCCATTGTTAAGAGTTATAAGCAAAGTACCAATAAGAGCATTTTGGTATGTTGTGCAAGTACTGTCTAGAAAAGATATCCTGGTTGTAGCATGTATTCCCTTTCTTATATGGAGGATGAGAATAAGTTGGACTACTCCAACATTTAGTATGGTTTTGCTCTCTCCAAAGTGAGATGAGCTCTTTGGGGATCTCCAACTTCACATATTGCTCTGTAGAAGTAGATTGCAAACCACACTGTTTAAGATGAGAACTCTGAATGATTGCTTTTATTTTTGGTCTTTTTGCAGATATATTAGTACGAATACTATGAGTCTAAGAACGATCTCTAAAGTATATACTGTACAGACTAAGCAAGGGAAGAGAAGACTCACAAATACGATTTTCTACAGGAACTTGGGGTAATTTCTACAACGTTTTCTATCCTATAAGATAAGGTATGTTTGACACTACAAGTTAGATCGACAACTGAAAGAGTAGATGAAAGATGAACAGGGTCACTATTCATGGGCTCACTCATGTTTTCCAATCTCCTTACTCGCTCTTATCAAGAATAACGTAGACTACCTATCATACACGAGGGCTATGAAGCTCTGATTGTAAGACAGTGTTCTCACAAAAACAAAAAGGATATCAAGTTATTAGAATCTATTCAGTCAATTCAGCCTATTCTGGCTGAGTACACTAGCCTTTTCTCTCTCTGCGAGCACCAAACTCAAGGCCCACTCTGGGCCCCCGAGAGGCATACTGGGAAAAAGTCACCAAACTCTAATGGTATGTTGTACCAAAAAAACAGACCTCTTCGACAACCAAAGACCAACAAGGATCAACAGTAGTTTACATTTCAGGTATGATGGCCAAGTACACTGGCCCTTTCTCTCTCTGCGAGCTCTAGGCTTTCTTCTTAGAAACCCTAAACTCACCAATCTGTCTCCGTTAAACTATGATCTCAAACAAGATCTATTCTGCACAGTACGGGATAGTCCTAGTGTTGGACCCCGTCTCCGAGGCCCAACATTCGAACCCACAAAGCATAGAGGACCCAAAATCGAACACGAATCGACCCCAAAAGAGGAAAACTCAATTAGAGAAAATTTGGATTGGCCTTTTTGAT